>CAUJHA010000409.1:110000-111732 GCA_963170755.1 Amphimallon solstitiale | reverse complement strand
ACAACGACAACACAACGACAACACAACGACAACACAACGACAACACAACGACAACACAACGACAACACAACGACAACACAACGACAACACAACGACAACACAACGACAACACAACGACAACACAACGACAACACAACGACAACACAACGACAACACAACGACAACACAACGACAACACAACGACAACACAACGACAACACAACGACAACACAACGACAACACAACGACAACACAACGACAACACAACGACAACACAACGACAACACAACGACAACACAACGACAACACAACGACAACACAACGACAACACAACGACAACACAACGACAACACAACGACAACACAACGACAACACAACGACAACACAACGACAACACAACGACAACACAACGACAACACAACGACAACACAACGACAACACAACGACAACACAACGACAACACAACGACAACACAACGACAACACAACGACAACACAACGACAACACAACGACAACACAACGACAACACAACGACAACACAACGACAACACAACGACAACACAACGACAACACAACGACAACACAACGACAACACAACGACAACACAACGACAACACAACGACAACACAACGACAACACAACGACAACACAACGACAACACAACGACAACACAACGACAACACAACGACAACACAACGACAACACAACGACAACACAACGACAACACAACGACAACACAACGACAACACAACGACAACACAACGACAACACAACGACAACACAACGACAACACAACGACAACACAACGACAACACAACGACAACACAACGACAACACAACGACAACACAACGACAACACAACGACAACACAACGACAACACAACGACAACACAACGACAACACAACGACAACACAACGACAACACAACGACAACACAACGACAACACAACGACAACACAACGACAACACAACGACAACACAACGACAACACAACGACAACACAACGACAACACAACGACAACACAACGACAACACAACGACAACACAACGACAACACAACGACAACACAACGACAACACAACGACAACACAACGACAACACAACGACAACACAACGACAACACAACGACAACACAACGACAACACAACGACAACACAACGACAACACAACGACAACACAACGACAACACAACGACAACACAACGACAACACAACGACAACACAACGACAACACAACGACAACACAACGACAACACAACGACAACACAACGACAACACAACGACAACACAACGACAACACAACGACAACACAACGACAACACAACGACAACACAACGACAACACAACGACAACACAACGACAACACAACGACAACACAACGACAACACAACGACAACACAACGACAACACAACGACAACACAACGACAACACAACGACAACACAACGACAACACAACGACAACACAACGACAACACAACGACAACACAACGACAACACAACGACAACACAACGACAACACAACGACAACACAACGACAACACAACGACAACACAACGACAACACAACGACAACACAACGACAACACAACGACAACACAACGACAACACAACGACAACACAACGACAACACAACGACAACACAACGACAACACAACGACAACACAACGACAACACAACGACAACACAACGACAACACAACGACAACACAACGACAACACAACGACAACACAACGACAACACAACGACAACACAAC
>CAUJHA010000409.1:67500-105000 GCA_963170755.1 Amphimallon solstitiale | reverse complement strand
AACGACAACACAACGACAACACAACGACAACACAACGACAACACAACGACAACACAACGACAACACAACGACAACACAACGACAACACAACGACAACACAACGACAACACAACGACAACACAACGACAACACAACGACAACACAACGACAACACAACGACAACACAACGACAACACAACGACAACACAACGACAACACAACGACAACACAACGACAACACAACGACAACACAACGACAACACAACGACAACACAACGACAACACAACGACAACACAACGACAACACAACGACAACACAACGACAACACAACGACAACACAACGACAACACAACGACAACACAACGACAACACAACGACAACACAACGACAACACAACGACAACACAACGACAACACAACGACAACACAACGACAACACAACGACAACACAACGACAACACAACGACAACACAACGACAACACAACGACAACACAACGACAACACAACGACAACACAACGACAACACAACGACAACACAACGACAACACAACGACAACACAACGACAACACAACGACAACACAACGACAACACAACGACAACACAACGACAACACAACGACAACACAACGACAACACAACGACAACACAACGACAACACAACGACAACACAACGACAACACAACGACAACACAACGACAACACAACGACAACACAACGACAACACAACGACAACACAACGACAACACAACGACAACACAACGACAACACAACGACAACACAACGACAACACAACGACAACACAACGACAACACAACGACAACACAACGACAACACAACGACAACACAACGACAACACAACGACAACACAACGACAACACAACGACAACACAACGACAACACAACGACAACACAACGACAACACAACGACAACACAACGACAACACAACGACAACACAACGACAACACAACGACAACACAACGACAACACAACGACAACACAACGACAACACAACGACAACACAACGACAACACAACGACAACACAACGACAACACAACGACAACACAACGACAACACAACGACAACACAACGACAACACAACGACAACACAACGACAACACAACGACAACACAACGACAACACAACGACAACACAACGACAACACAACGACAACACAACGACAACACAACGACAACACAACGACAACACAACGACAACACAACGACAACACAACGACAACACAACGACAACACAACGACAACACAACGACAACACAACGACAACACAACGACAACACAACGACAACACAACGACAACACAACGACAACACAACGACAACACAACGACAACACAACGACAACACAACGACAACACAACGACAACACAACGACAACACAACGACAACACAACGACAACACAACGACAACACAACGACAACACAACGACAACACAACGACAACACAACGACAACACAACGACAACACAACGACAACACAACGACAACACAACGACAACACAACGACAACACAACGACAACACAACGACAACACAACGACAACACAACGACAACACAACGACAACACAACGACAACACAACGACAACACAACGACAACACAACGACAACACAACGACAACACAACGACAACACAACGACAACACAACGACAACACAACGACAACACAACGACAACACAACGACAACACAACGACAACACAACGACAACACAACGACAACACAACGACAACACAACGACAACACAACGACAACACAACGACAACACAACGACAACACAACGACAACACAACGACAACACAACGACAACACAACGACAACACAACGACAACACAACGACAACACAACGACAACACAACGACAACACAACGACAACACAACGACAACACAACGACAACACAACGACAACACAACGACAACACAACGACAACACAACGACAACACAACGACAACACAACGACAACACAACGACAACACAACGACAACACAACGACAACACAACGACAACACAACGACAACACAACGACAACACAACGACAACACAACGACAACACAACGACAACACAACGACAACACAACGACAACACAACGACAACACAACGACAACACAACGACAACACAACGACAACACAACGACAACACAACGACAACACAACGACAACACAACGACAACACAACGACAACACAACGACAACACAACGACAACACAACGACAACACAACGACAACACAACGACAACACAACGACAACACAACGACAACACAACGACAACACAACGACAACACAACGACAACACAACGACAACACAACGACAACACAACGACAACACAACGACAACACAACGACAACACAACGACAACACAACGACAACACAACGACAACACAACGACAACACAACGACAACACAACGACAACACAACGACAACACAACGACAACACAACGACAACACAACGACAACACAACGACAACACAACGACAACACAACGACAACACAACGACAACACAACGACAACACAACGACAACACAACGACAACACAACGACAACACAACGACAACACAACGACAACACAACGACAACACAACGACAACACAACGACAACACAACGACAACACAACGACAACACAACGACAACACAACGACAACACAACGACAACACAACGACAACACAACGACAACACAACGACAACACAACGACAACACAACGACAACACAACGACAACACAACGACAACACAACGACAACACAACGACAACACAACGACAACACAACGACAACACAACGACAACACAACGACAACACAACGACAACACAACGACAACACAACGACAACACAACGACAACACAACGACAACACAACGACAACACAACGACAACACAACGACAACACAACGACAACACAACGACAACACAACGACAACACAACGACAACACAACGACAACACAACGACAACACAACGACAACACAACGACAACACAACGACAACACAACGACAACACAACGACAACACAACGACAACACAACGACAACACAACGACAACACAACGACAACACAACGACAACACAACGACAACACAACGACAACACAACGACAACACAACGACAACACAACGACAACACAACGACAACACAACGACAACACAACGACAACACAACGACAACACAACGACAACACAACGACAACACAACGACAACACAACGACAACACAACGACAACACAACGACAACACAACGACAACACAACGACAACACAACGACAACACAACGACAACACAACGACAACACAACGACAACACAACGACAACACAACGACAACACAACGACAACACAACGACAACACAACGACAACACAACGACAACACAACGACAACACAACGACAACACAACGACAACACAACGACAACACAACGACAACACAACGACAACACAACGACAACACAACGACAACACAACGACAACACAACGACAACACAACGACAACACAACGACAACACAACGACAACACAACGACAACACAACGACAACACAACGACAACACAACGACAACACAACGACAACACAACGACGACAACACAACGACAACACAACGACAACACAACGACAACACAACGACAACACAACGACAACACAACGACAACACAACGACAACACAACGACAACACAACGACAACACAACGACAACACAACGACAACACAACGACAACACAACGACAACACAACGACAACACAACGACAACACAACGACAACACAACGACAACACAACGACAACACAACGACAACACAACGACAACACAACGACAACACAACGACAACACAACGACAACACAACGACAACACAACGACAACACAACGACAACACAACGACAACACAACGACAACACAACGACAACACAACGACAACACAACGACAACACAACGACAACACAACGACAACACAACGACAACACAACGACAACACAACGACAACACAACGACAACACAACGACAACACAACGACAACACAACGACAACACAACGACAACACAACGACAACACAACGACAACACAACGACAACACAACGACAACACAACGACAACACAACGACAACACAACGACAACACAACGACAACACAACGACAACACAACGACAACACAACGACAACACAACGACAACACAACGACAACACAACGACAACACAACGACAACACAACGACAACACAACGACAACACAACGACAACACAACGACAACACAACGACAACACAACGACAACACAACGACAACACAACGACAACACAACGACAACACAACGACAACACAACGACAACACAACGACAACACAACGACAACACAACGACAACACAACGACAACACAACGACAACACAACGACAACACAACGACAACACAACGACAACACAACGACAACACAACGACAACACAACGACAACACAACGACAACACAACGACAACACAACGACAACACAACGACAACACAACGACAACACAACGACAACACAACGACAACACAACGACAACACAACGACAACACAACGACAACACAACGACAACACAACGACAACACAACGACAACACAACGACAACACAACGACAACACAACGACAACACAACGACAACACAACGACAACACAACGACAACACAACGACAACACAACGACAACACAACGACAACACAACGACAACACAACGACAACACAACGACAACACAACGACAACACAACGACAACACAACGACAACACAACGACAACACAACGACAACACAACGACAACACAACGACAACACAACGACAACACAACGACAACACAACGACAACACAACGACAACACAACGACAACACAACGACAACACAACGACAACACAACGACAACACAACGACAACACAACGACAACACAACGACAACACAACGACAACACAACGACAACACAACGACAACACAACGACAACACAACGACAACACAACGACAACACAACGACAACACAACGACAACACAACGACAACACAACGACAACACAACGACAACACAACGACAACACAACGACAACACAACGACAACACAACGACAACACAACGACAACACAACGACAACACAACGACAACACAACGACAACACAACGACAACACAACGACAACACAACGACAACACAACGACAACACAACGACAACACAACGACAACACAACGACAACACAACGACAACACAACGACAACACAACGACAACACAACGACAACACAACGACAACACAACGACAACACAACGACAACACAACGACAACACAACGACAACACAACGACAACACAACGACAACACAACGACAACACAACGACAACACAACGACAACACAACGACAACACAACGACAACACAACGACAACACAACGACAACACAACGACAACACAACGACAACACAACGACAACACAACGACAACACAACGACAACACAACGACAACACAACGACAACACAACGACAACACAACGACAACACAACGACAACACAACGACAACACAACGACAACACAACGACAACACAACGACAACACAACGACAACACAACGACAACACAACGACAACACAACGACAACACAACGACAACACAACGACAACACAACGACAACACAACGACAACACAACGACAACACAACGACAACACAACGACAACACAACGACAACACAACGACAACACAACGACAACACAACGACAACACAACGACAACAACGACAACGACAACAACAACGACAACGACAACAACAACGACAACGACAACAACAACGACAACGACGACAACGACAACAACGACAACAACAACAACCACAACAACGACAACCACAACAACGACAACAACAACAACGACAACAACAACAACGACAACAACAACAACGACAACACAACGACAACACAACGACAACACAACGACAACACAACGACAACACAACGACAACACAACGACAACACAACGACAACACAACGACAACACAACGACAACACAACGACAACACAACGACAACACAACGACAACACAACGACAACACAACGACAACACAACGACAACACAACGACAACACAACGACAACACAACGACAACACAACGACAACACAACGACAACACAACGACAACACAACGACAACACAACGACAACACAACGACAACACAACGACAACACAACGACAACACAACGACAACACAACGACAACACAACGACAACACAACGACAACACAACGACAACACAACGACAACACAACGACAACACAACGACAACACAACGACAACACAACGACAACACAACGACAACACAACGACAACACAACGACAACACAACGACAACACAACGACAACACAACGACAACACAACGACAACACAACGACAACACAACGACAACACAACGACAACACAACGACAACACAACGACAACACAACGACAACACAACGACAACACAACGACAACACAACGACAACACAACGACAACACAACGACAACACAACGACAACACAACGACAACACAACGACAACACAACGACAACACAACGACAACAACGACAACGACAACAACAACGACAACGACAACAACGACAACGACGACAACGACAACAACGACAACAACAACAACCACAACAACAACAACCACAACAACAACAACAACAACAACGACAACAACAACAACGACAACAACAACGACAACAACAACGACAACACAACGACAACACAACGACAACACAACGACAACACAACGACAACACAACGACAACACAACGACAACACAACGACAACACAACGACAACACAACGACAACACAACGACAACACAACGACAACACAACGACAACACAACGACAACACAACGACAACACAACGACAACACAACGACAACACAACGACAACACAACGACAACACAACGACAACACAACGACAACACAACGACAACACACCGACAACACAACGACAACACAACGACAACACAACGACAACACAACGACAACACAACGACAACACAACGACAACACAACGACAACACAACGACAACACAACGACAACACAACGACAACACAACGACAACACAACGACAACACAACGACAACACAACGACAACACAACGACAACACAACGACAACACAACGACAACACAACGACAACACAACGACAACACAACGACAACACAACGACAACACAACGACAACACAACGACAACACAACGACAACACAACGACAACACAACGACAACACAACGACAACACAACGACAACACAACGACAACACAACGACAACACAACGACAACACAACGACAACACAACGACAACACAACGACAACACAACGACAACACAACGACAACACAACGACAACACAACGACAACACAACGACAACACAACGACAACACAACGACAACACAACGACAACACAACGACAACACAACGACAACACAACGACAACACAACGACAACACAACGACAACACAACGACAACACAACGACAACACAACGACAACACAACGACAACACAACGACAACACAACGACAACACAACGACAACACAACGACAACACAACGACAACACAACGACAACACAACGACAACACAACGACAACACAACGACAACACAACGACAACACAACGACAACACAACGACAACACAACGACAACACAACGACAACACAACGACAACACAACGACAACACAACGACAACACAACGACAACACAACGACAACACAACGACAACACAACGACAACACAACGACAACACAACGACAACACAACGACAACACAACGACAACACAACGACAACACAACGACAACACAACGACAACACAACGACAACACAACGACAACACAACGACAACACAACGACAACACAACGACAACACAACGACAACACAACGACAACACAACGACAACACAACGACAACACAACGACAACACAACGACAACACAACGACAACACAACGACAACACAACGACAACACAACGACAACACAACGACAACACAACGACAACACAACGACAACACAACGACAACACAACGACAACACAACGACAACACAACGACAACACAACGACAACACAACGACAACACAACGACAACACAACGACAACACAACGACAACACAACGACAACACAACGACAACACAACGACAACACAACGACAACACAACGACAACACAACGACAACACAACGACAACACAACGACAACACAACGACAACACAACGACAACACAACGACAACGCAACGACAACGCAACGACAACGCAACGACAACGCAACGACAACGCAACGACAACGCAACGACAACGCAACGACAACGCAACGACTACGCAACGACAACACAACGACAACACAACGACAACACAACGACAACACAACGACAACACAACGACAACACAACGACAACACAACGACAACACAACGACAACACAACGACAACACAACGACAACACAACGACAACACAACGACAACACAACGACAACACAACGACAACACAACGACAACACAACGACAACACAACGACAACACAACGACAACACAACGACAACACAACGACAACACAACGACAACACAACGACAACACAACGACAACACAACGACAACACAACGACAACACAACGACAACACAACGACAACACAACGACAACACAACGACAACACAACGACAACACAACGACAACACAACGACAACACAACGACAACACAACGACAACACAACGACAACACAACGACAACACAACGACAACACAACGACAACACAACGACAACACAACGACAACACAACGACAACACAACGACAACACAACGACAACACAACGACAACACAACGACAACACAACGACAACACAACGACAACACAACGACAACACAACGACAACACAACGACAACACAACGACAACACAACAACAACACAACGACAACACAACGACAACACAACGACAACACAACGACAACACAACGACAACACAACGACAACACAACGACAACACAACGACAACACAACGACAACACAACGACAACACAACGACAACACAACGACAACACAACGACAACACAACGACAACACAACGACAACACAACGACAACACAACGACAACACAACGACAACACAACGACAACACAACGACAACACAACGACAACACAACGACAACACAACGACAACACAACGACAACACAACGACAACACAACGACAACACAACGACAACACAACGACAACGCAACGACAACACAACGACAACGCAACGACAACACAACGACAACGCAACGACAACACAACGACAACGCAACGACAACACAACGACAACACAACGACAACACAACGACAACACAACGACAACACAACGACAACACAACGACAACACAACGACAACACAACGACAACACAACGACAACACAACGACAACACAACGACAACACAACGACAACACAACGACAACACAACGACAACACAACGACAACACAACGACAACACAACGACAACACAACGACAACACAACGACAACACAACGACAACACAACGACAACACAACGACAACACAACGACAACACAACGACAACACAACGACAACACAACGACAACACAACGACAACACAACGACAACACAACGACAACACAACGACAACACAACGACAACACAACGACAACACAACGACAACACAACGACAACACAACGACAACACAACGACAACACAACGACAACACAACGACAACACAACGACAACACAACGACAACACAACGACAACACAACGACAACACAACGACAACACAACGACAACACAACGACAACACAACGACAACACAACGACAACACAACGACAACACAACGACAACACAACGACAACACAACGACAACACAACGACAACACAACGACAACACAACGACAACACAACGACAACACAACGACAACACAACGACAACACAACGACAACACAACGACAACACAACGACAACACAACGACAACACAACGACAACACAACGACAACACAACGACAACACAACGACAACACAACGACAACACAACGACAACACAACGACAACACAACGACAACACAACGACAACACAACGACAACACAACGACAACACAACGACAACACAACGACAACACAACGACAACACAACGACAACACAACGACAACACAACGACAACACAACGACAACACAACGACAACACAACGACAACACAACGACAACACAACGACAACACAACGACAACACAACGACAACACAACGACAACACAACGACAACACAACGACAACACAACGACAACACAACGACAACACAACGACAACACAACGACAACACAACGACAACACAACGACAACACAACGACAACACAACGACAACACAACGACAACACAACGACAACACAACGACAACACAACGACAACGCAACGACAACACAACGACAACGCAACGACAACACAACGACAACACAACGACAACACAACGACAACACAACGACAACACAACGACAACACAACGACAACACAACGACAACACAACGACAACACAACGACAACACAACGACAACACAACGACAACACAACGACAACACAACGACAACACAACGACAACACAACGACAACACAACGACAACACAACGACAACACAACGACAACACAACGACAACACAACGACAACACAACGACAACACAACGACAACACAACGACAACACAACGACAACACAACGACAACACAACGACAACACAACGACAACACAACGACAACACAACGACAACACAACGACAACACAACGACAACACAACGACAACACAACGACAACACAACGACAACACAACGACAACACAACGACAACACAACGACAACACAACGACAACACAACGACAACACAACGACAACACAACGACAACACAACGACAACACAACGACAACACAACGACAACACAACGACAACACAACGACAACACAACGACAACACAACGACAACACAACGACAACACAACGACAACACAACGACAACACAACGACAACACAACGACAACACAACGACAACACAACGACAACACAACGACAACACAACGACAACACAACGACAACACAACGACAACACAACGACAACACAACGACAACACAACGACAACACAACGACAACACAACGACAACACAACGACAACACAACGACAACACAACGACAACACAACGACAACACAACGACAACACAACGACAACACAACGACAACACAACGACAACACAACGACAACACAACGACAACACAACGACAACACAACGACAACACAACGACAACACAACGACAACACAACGACAACACAACGACAACACAACGACAACACAACGACAACACAACGACAACACAACGACAACACAACGACAACACAACGACAACACAACGACAACACAACGACAACACAACGACAACACAACGACAACACAACGACAACACAACGACAACACAACGACAACACAACGACAACACAACGACAACACAACGACAACACAACGACAACACAACGACAACACAACGACAACACAACGACAACACAACGACAACACAACGACAACACAACGACAACACAACGACAACACAACGACAACACAACGACAACACAACGACAACACAACGACAACACAACGACAACAACGACAACGACAACAACAACGACAACGACAACACAACGACAACACAACGACAACACAACAACAACACAACGACAACACAACGACAACACAACGACAACACAACGACAACACAACGACAACACAACGACAACACAACGACAACACAACGACAACACAACGACAACACAACGACAACACAACGACAACACAACGACAACACAACGACAACACAACGACAACACAACGACAACACAACGACAACACAACGACAACACAACGACAACACAACGACAACACAACGACAACACAACGACAACACAACGACAACACAACGACAACACAACGACAACACAACGACAACACAACGACAACACAACGACAACACAACGACAACACAACGACAACACAACGACAACACAACGACAACACAACGAAAACACAACGAAAACACAACGACAACACAACGACAACACAACGACAACACAACGACAACACAACGACAACACAACGACAACACAACGACAACACAACGACAACACAACGACAACACAACGACAACACAACGACAACACAACGACAACACAACGACAACACAACGACAACACAACGACAACACAACGACAACACAACGACAACACAACGACAACACAACGACAACACAACGACAACACAACGACAACACAACGACAACACAACGACAACACAACGACAACACAACGACAACACAACGACAACACAACGACAACACAACGACAACACAACGACAACACAACGACAACACAACGACAACACAACGACAACACAACGACAACACAACGACAACACAACGACAACACAACGACAACACAACGACAACACAACGACAACACAACGACAACACAACGACAACACAACGACAACACAACGACAACACAACGACAACACAACGACAACACAACGACAACACAACGACAACACAACGACAACACAACGACAACACAACGACAACACAACGACAACACAACGACAACACAACGACAACACAACGACAACACAACGACAACACAACGACAACACAACGACAACACAACGACAACACAACGACAACACAACGACAACACAACGACAACACAACGACAACACAACGACAACACAACGACAACACAACGACAACACAACGACAACACAACGACAACACAACGACAACACAACGACAACACAACGACAACACAACGACAACACAACGACAACACAACGACAACACAACGACAACACAACGACAACACAACGACAACACAACGACAACACAACGACAACACAACGACAACACAACGACAACACAACGACAACACAACGACAACACAACGACAACACAACGACAACACAACGACAACACAACGACAACACAACGACAACACAACGACAACACAACGACAACACAACGACAACACAACGACAACACAACGACAACACAACGACAACACAACGACAACACAACGACAACACAACGACAACACAACGACAACACAACGACAACACAACGACAACACAACGACAACACAACGACAACACAACGACAACACAACGACAACACAACGACAACACAACGACAACACAACGACAACACAACGACAACACAACGACAACACAACGACAACACAACGACAACACAACGACAACACAACGACAACACAACGACAACACAACGACAACACAACGACAACACAACGACAACACAACGACAACACAACGACAACACAACGACAACACAACGACAACACAACGACAACACAACGACAACACAACGACAACACAACGACAACACAACGACAACACAACGACAACACAACGACAACACAACGACAACACAACGACAACACAACGACAACACAACGACAACACAACGACAACACAACGACAACACAACGACAACACAACGACAACACAACGACAACACAACGACAACACAACGACAACACAACGACAACACAACGACAACACAACGACAACACAACGACAACACAACGACAACACAACGACAACACAACGACAACACAACGACAACACAACGACAACACAACGACAACACAACGACAACACAACGACAACACAACGACAACACAACGACAACACAACGACAACACAACGACAACACAACGACAACACAACGACAACACAACGACAACACAACGACAACACAACGACAACACAACGACAACACAACGACAACACAACGACAACACAACGACAACACAACGACAACACAACGACAACACAACGACAACACAACGACAACACAACGACAACACAACGACAACACAACGACAACACAACGACAACACAACGACAACACAACGACAACACAACGACAACACAACGACAACACAACGACAACACAACGACAACACAACGACAACACAACGACAACACAACGACAACACAACGACAACACAACGACAACACAACGACAACACAACGACAACACAACGACAACACAACGACAACACAACGACAACACAACGACAACACAACGACAACACAACGACAACACAACGACAACACAACGACAACACAACGACAACACAACGACAACACAACGACAACACAACGACAACACAACGACAACACAACGACAACACAACGACAACACAACGACAACACAACGACAACACAACGACAACACAACGACAACACAACGACAACACAACGACAACACAACGACAACACAACGACAACACAACGACAACACAACGACAACACAACGACAACACAACGACAACACAACGACAACACAACGACAACACAACGACAACACAACGACAACACAACGACAACACAACGACAACACAACGACAACACAACGACAACACAACGACAACACAACGACAACACAACGACAACACAACGACAACACAACGACAACACAACGACAACACAACGACAACACAACGACAACACAACGACAACACAACGACAACACAACGACAACACAACGACAACACAACGACAACACAACGACAACACAACGACAACACAACGACAACACAACGACAACACAACGACAACACAACGACAACACAACGACAACACAACGACAACACAACGACAACACAACGACAACACAACGACAACACAACGACAACACAACGACAACACAACGACAACACAACGACAACACAACGACAACACAACGACAACACAACGACAACACAACGACAACACAACGACAACACAACGACAACACAACGACAACACAACGACAACACAACGACAACACAACGACAACACAACGACAACACAACGACAACACAACGACAACACAACGACAACACAACGACAACACAACGACAACACAACGACAACACAACGACAACACAACGACAACACAACGACAACACAACGACAACACAACGACAACACAACGACAACACAACGACAACACAACGACAACACAACGACAACACAACGACAACACAACGACAACACAACGACAACACAACGACAACACAACGACAACACAACGACAACACAACGACAACACAACGACAACACAACGACAACACAACGACAACACAACGACAACACAACGACAACACAACGACAACACAACGACAACACAACGACAACACAACGACAACACAACGACAACACAACGACAACACAACGACAACACAACGACAACACAACGACAACACAACGACAACACAACGACAACACAACGACAACACAACGACAACACAACGACAACACAACGACAACAACGACAACGACAACAACAACGACAACGACAACAACAACGACAACGACAACGACAACAACAACGACAACGACGACAACGACAACAACGACAACAACAACAACCACAACAACGACAACCACAACAACGACAACAACAACAACGACAACAACAACAACGACAACAACAACAACGACAACACAACGACAACACAACGACAACACAACGACAACACAACGACAACACAACGACAACACAACGACAACACAACGACAACACAACGACAACACAACGACAACACAACGACAACACAACGACAACACAACGACAACACAACGACAACACAACGACAACACAACGACAACACAACGACAACACAACGACAACACAACGACAACACAACGACAACACAACGACAACACAACGACAACACAACGACAACACAACGACAACACAACGACAACACAACGACAACACAACGACAACACAACGACAACACAACGACAACACAACGACAACACAACGACAACACAACGACAACACAACGACAACACAACGACAACACAACGACAACACAACGACAACACAACGACAACACAACGACAACACAACGACAACACAACGACAACACAACGACAACACAACGACAACACAACGACAACACAACGACAACACAACGACAACACAACGACAACACAACGACAACACAACGACAACACAACGACAACACAACGACAACACAACGACAACACAACGACAACACAACGACAACACAACGACAACACAACGACAACACAACGACAACACAACGACAACACAACGACAACACAACGACAACACAACGACAACACAACGACAACACAACGACAACACAACGACAACACAACGACAACACAACGACAACACAACGACAACACAACGACAACACAACGACAACACAACGACAACACAACGACAACACAACGACAACACAACGACAACACAACGACAACACAACGACAACACAACGACAACACAACGACAACACAACGACAACACAACGACAACACAACGACAACACAACGACAACACAACGACAACACAACGACAACACAACGACAACACAACGACAACACAACGACAACACAACGACAACACAACGACAACACAACGACAACACAACGACAACACAACGACAACACAACGACAACACAACGACAACACAACGACAACACAACGACAACACAACGACAACACAACGACAACACAACGACAACACAACGACAACACAACGACAACACAACGACAACACAACGACAACACAACGACAACACAACGACAACACAACGACAACACAACGACAACACAACGACAACACAACGACAACACAACGACAACACAACGACAACACAACGACAACACAACGACAACACAACGACAACACAACGACAACACAACGACAACACAACGACAACACAACGACAACACAACGACAACACAACGACAACACAACGACAACACAACGACAACACAACGACAACACAACGACAACACAACGACAACACAACGACAACACAACGACAACACAACGACAACACAACGACAACACAACGACAACACAACGACAACACAACGACAACACAACGACAACACAACGACAACACAACGACAACACAACGACAACACAACGACAACACAACGACAACACAACGACAACACAACGACAACACAACGACAACACAACGACAACACAACGACAACACAACGACAACACAACGACAACACAACGACAACACAACGACAACACAACGACAACACAACGACAACACAACGACAACACAACGACAACACAACGACAACACAACGACAACACAACGACAACGCAACGACAACACAACGACAACGCAACGACAACACAACGACAACGCAACGACAACACAACGACAACGCAACGACAACACAACGACAACGCAACGACAACACAACGACAACACAACGACAACACAACGACAACACAACGACAACACAACGACAACACAACGACAACACAACGACAACACAACGACAACACAACGACAACACAACGACAACACAACGACAACACAACGACAACACAACGACAACACAACAACAACACAACGACAACACAACGACAACACAACGACAACACAACGACAACACAACGACAACACAACGACAACACAACCAACACAACGACAACACAACGACAACACAACGACAACACAACGACAACACAACGACAACACAACGACAACACAACGACAACACAACGACAACACAACGACAACACAACGACAACACAACGACAACACAACGACAACACAACGACAACACAACGACAACACAACGACAACACAACGACAACACAACGACAACACAACGACAACACAACGACAACACAACGACAACACAACGACAACACAACGACAACACAACGACAACACAACGACAACACAACGACAACACAACGACAACACAACGACAACACAACGACAACACAACGACAACACAACGACAACACAACGACAACACAACGACAACACAACGACAACACAACGACAACACAACGACAACACAACGACAACACAACGACAACACAACGACAACACAACGACAACACAACGACAACACAACGACAACACAACGACAACACAACGACAACACAACGACAACACAACGACAACACAACGACAACACAACGACAACACAACGACAACACAACGACAACACAACGACAACACAACGACAACACAACGACAACACAACGACAACACAACGACAACACAACGACAACACAACGACAACACAACGACAACACAACGACAACACAACGACAACACAACGACAACACAACGACAACACAACGACAACACAACGACAACACAACGACAACACAACGACAACACAACGACAACACAACGACAACACAACGACAACACAACGACAACACAACGACAACACAACGACAACACAACGACAACACAACGACAACACAACGACAACACAACGACAACACAACGACAACACAACGACAACACAACGACAACACAACGACAACACAACGACAACACAACGACAACACAACGACAACACAACGACAACACAACGACAACACAACGACAACACAACGACAACACAACGACAACACAACGACAACACAACGACAACACAACGACAACACAACGACAACACAACGACAACACAACGACAACACAACGACAACACAACGACAACACAACGACAACACAACGACAACACAACGACAACACAACGACAACACAACGACAACACAACGACAACACAACGACAACACAACGACAACACAACGACAACACAACGACAACACAACGACAACACAACGACAACACAACGACAACACAACGACAACACAACGACAACACAACGACAACACAACGACAACACAACGACAACACAACGACAACACAACGACAACACAACGACAACACAACGACAACACAACGACAACACAACGACAACACAACGACAACACAACGACAACACAACGACAACACAACGACAACACAACGACAACACAACGACAACACAACGACAACACAACGACAACACAACGACAACACAACGACAACACAACGACAACACAACGACAACACAACGACAACACAACGACAACACAACGACAACACAACGACAACACAACGACAACACAACGACAACACAACGACAACACAACGACAACACAACGACAACACAACGACAACACAACGACAACACAACGACAACACAACGACAACACAACGACAACACAACTACAACACAACGACAACACAACGACAACACAACGACAACACAACGACAACACAACGACAACACAACGACAACACAACGACAACACAACGACAACACAACGACAACACAACGACAACACAACGACAACACAACGACAACACAACGACAACACAACGACAACACAACGACAACACAACGACAACACAACGACAACACAACGACAACACAACGACAACACAACGACAACACAACGACAACACAACGACAACACAACGACAACACAACGACAACACAACGACAACACAACGACAACACAACGACAACACAACGACATCCACACAACATAAAGCATGTGAAATGTGCACAAACTAAATGTTCGAAAATGTCTATTATGGTATCATGTTCACAATAACTTCACAATTTAAAGTTGACTTTTTCATAAGATTTTCTAATAATAAAACTACATCAAATTGAGAGAATGTTTAACTTTATATTATGTTGAAGAAGATAAGAGGAAATTTACCTGTTTAGTCAATGACTTTCTTTATTTGTAATTCAAACCGCAAAGATTTTATCAATGTGTAACTACTGAACGATTAGTGTTTTAGGATCCAAAGAGGTAACATTAAGTTTTAATAGCATAGGCCAAAGTATATAAATGGTTGAAGGATATAGATGATTTTGTATTTAGAAAATTGACCAATCCTGTGATGTATTGTAGTACTTGGTACACGAAATCATTCGATATTATTGCAGGATTTTGTTGTCGAGCCTCTGAAATTATAGTAATTGAAAGTTCTCTATATTTGCAGTTTTTACAGGAGAGTAATATTCATTAGGCTGAAATTTGCACTTTTTCAACTCAAAAGAATGTAAAAAATTATTGTTTAGTATTATAAAACAATAGAAGACATTTGACTCGAATAATTATACTAATATTGGATATGAATTATATGTTTACTATTAAATCTTAACAATAAAGATCAAAAAGAAAAATAATAATACTGAACTAGAAATGTGAACTTTGAATAATAGGTACTCAAATAGAGATTGTTTGTATAAATATTGAAAAATAAAACACATTTTATTGTCAAATATATTTTCTTTTATTAACCTTACCATAATAGTGCTGAAATTTAGAAAAAAAAATACAGTATGTGAATAGAAAAAATATATATATATACAATAGGAGAGTGTTCTTCATCGGCTAAAGGTGGAGCAAGTATATCAACATGTGTGCCAACTATTACACCTACATCTCGTGCACCACATTGTTCATAAAAACTATACAGAAGAATAATTTTTAGAACGTTTAGAAAAGATACCCTTAATTACCCTTGGTAAATATATGAACTGGGTGCTATTGATTAAACAAAATACATCTCCGGTCTCCCATTTTTTATCATAAAAACAAAATAAAGAATTATTTTTAGAATATTCTGATACATCATAATTAACCCTTGCCTGACACGATTCTTCGATTCACAATCACTGGGAAATTTTATCCATTCAGGGAATAAATTGTTTGATATTACAACTCAGACCTGATGAACTATTCGACTTACTGAACTCTGACTGAGACTATGAGAGAAACAAGGCTATTAATACCAACACTATTCTGGTAGCTGTCCGATGCTACGAAATTTAATATTGTTAAGACCTGTAAAAAATATATAATGTGCACTATAAAGTTAATATGCATTTCTAGTGATGTTTATGATAATAACCTTCAAATGTAATGGTATATTTGCTTGTTCAATATGTCCATCCTATAACTGGATCAGGTTTTGAACAGTGTCCTTATTCAGTCTAAACATTTGTTTAAAATGCCTGTTTGGTATATCAAAAGGATTTCCGTGATCTCTTAAACGTTTTAGGAATATACGCATATAATTTCTAAAATAAAGAAAATAGACATATATTGTGTATACTCTATATATTTTATATTATCGATTACTTACCTGTTGTGATCTTCATCTAATAATAATGCTATAAAGCCATTCATATTTGCAAATATAAAACAATAATAATTATAACAAATAAACTAACAGAAACTATAATATAACAACAGGAACAGTATATTAACAATAATTATATAATAATAATATAACCACAATATAACCAACAAAATCTTTACTCACGAACGTTTTGACAGTTCTACGTCACTAACTCTCAATATTCTGAAATCGTCATCGCAACGTCACTTCGTTGCCAGGGCCTACGATAGCCGGAGCTTCCGAGAAAGTTACAGAATTCCACCATAAATCCAACGCAACCTAAACCTAAGTAAACCCAACCCAACCCACACCTACACCAAGCTAAATCCAACACAACCTAAACCTAAGTAAACCCAACCCTTTTTTTTTTTTTTTTTTTTTCGGGAGGAGGGGAAACCCTCATGGGCCCCCGAGATCCGCTTCGCTCAGGGAGTGTCAGACTCTTACTGACTAAAACCCCTCCTCATTGCCAGTGGTAGTGCGGCATCGCCTTATCGGCATTCTTCACCCCATCACTCCTCGCTATTCCATCTACAGCTCCTGTCAGCGCCTCTCTTCCTCCTCCATATTCTTCATAATGTAATTCACCATACCAGTGCCCGCCGTCCATTCCTGCTGACCCCGGAGCATAATCGAAACCATGCTCTCGGGTGTCAACTTCACTCCTACCAGTACTTCAACCTCGCGCCTTTCTCTTACCCACCTATCGCACCTTGCGAGTGTGTGCTCCGGCGTGTCCACCGCCGCGCAGTACATGCTCCGGTCGCTCTCCGCCAGCCTGAAGCGGAGCAGGTACGAGCCGACGCCAACCCAACCCAACAAAACCCGTCACAGAGGTCCAGTACGTGCAATAGCCGGTCTATTTCTCGCATTCAATAATACATTTGGAGAATACTGATGCGGAGGAAGGATACTGTAGCGGAGCATCATTCAGCGGGCACTAATAACTTCGACCGAGGGATCTCTTCGGCACAGGGGTCCTGTACGTGCAAAAGCCGGTCTATTACAGGCATTCAATAATACATTTGGAGAATACTGATGCGGAGGAAGGATACTGTAGCGGAGCATCATTCAGCGGGCACTAATAACTTCGACCGAGGGATCTCTTCGGCACAGGGGTCCTGGACGTGCAAAAGCCGGTCTATTTCAGGCATTCAATAATACATTTGGAGAATACTGATGCGGAGGAAGGATACTGTAGCGGAGCTTCATTCAGCGGGCGCTAATAATTTCGACCGAGGGATCTCTTCGGCACAGGAGTCCTGTACGTGCAAAAGCCGGCCTATATCACGCATTCAATAATACATTGAGAGAATACTGATGCGGAGGATGGATACTGTAGCGGAGCATCATTCAGCGGGCACTAATAACTTCGACCGAGGGATCTCTTCGGCACAGGGGTCCTGGACGTGCAAAAGCCGGTCTATTTCAGGCATTCAATAATACATTTGGAGAATACTGATGCGGAGGATGGATACTGTAGCGGAGCATCATTCAGCGGGCACTAATAACTTCGACCGAGGGATCACTTCGGCACAGGGGTCCTGTACGTGCAAAAGCCGGTCTATTTCACGCATTCAATAATACATTTGGAGAATACTGATGCGGAGGAAGGATACTGTAGCGGAGCATCATTCAGCGGGCACTAATAACTTCGACCGAGGGATCTCTTCGGCACAGGGGTCCTGTACGTGCAAAAGCCGGTCTATTTCACGCATTCAATAATACATTTGGAGAATACTGATGCGGAGGAAGGATACTGTAGCGGAGCATCATTCAGCGGGCACTATTGTAGTACTTGGTACACGAAATCATTCGATATTATTGCAGGATTTTGTTGTCGAGCCTCTGAAATTATAGTAATTGAAAGTTCTCTATATTTGCAGTTTTTACAGGAGAGTAATATTCATTAGGCTGAAATTTGCACTTTTTCAACTCAAAAGAATGTAAAAAATTATTGTTTAGTATTATAAAACAATAGAAGACATTTGACTCGAATAATTATACTAATATTGGATATGAATTATATGTTTACTATTAAATCTTAACAATAAAGATCAAAAAGAAAAATAATAATACTGAACTAGAAATGTGAACTTTGAATAATAGGTACTCAAATAGAGATTGTTTGTATAAATATTGAAAAATAAAACACATTTTATTGTCAAATATATTTTCTTTTATTAACCTTACCATAATAGTGCTGAAATTTAGAAAAAAAAATACAGTATGTGAATAGAAAAAATATATATATATACAATAGGAGAGTGTTCTTCATCGGCTAAAGGTGGAGCAAGTATATCAACATGTGTGCCAACTATTACACCTACATCTCGTGCACCACATTGTTCATAAAAACTATACAGAAGAATAATTTTTAGAACGTTTAGAAAAGATACCCTTAATTACCCTTGGTAAATATATGAACTGGGTGCTATTGATTAAACAAAATACATCTCCGGTCTCCCATTTTTTATCATAAAAACAAAATAAAGAATTATTTTTAGAATATTCTGATACATCATAATTAACCCTTGCCTGACACGATTCTTCGATTCACAATCACTGGGAAATTTTATCCATTCAGGGAATAAATTGTTTGATATTACAACTCAGACCTGATGAACTATTCGACTTACTGAACTCTGACTGAGACTATGAGAGAAACAAGGCTATTAATACCAACACTATTCTGGTAGCTGTCCGATGCTACGAAATTTAATATTGTTAAGACCTGTAAAAAATATATAATGTGCACTATAAAGTTAATATGCATTTCTAGTGATGTTTATGATAATAACCTTCAAATGTAATGGTATATTTGCTTGTTCAATATGTCCATCCTATAACTGGATCAGGTTTTGAACAGTGTCCTTATTCAGTCTAAACATTTGTTTAAAATGCCTGTTTGGTATATCAAAAGGATTTCCGTGATCTCTTAAACGTTTTAGGAATATACGCATATAATTTCTAAAATAAAGAAAATAGACATATATTGTGTATACTCTATATATTTTATATTATCGATTACTTACCTGTTGTGATCTTCATCTAATAATAATGCTATAAAGCCATTCATATTTGCAAATATAAAACAATAATAATTATAACAAATAAACTAACAGAAACTATAATATAACAACAGGAACAGTATATTAACAATAATTATATAATAATAATATAACCACAATATAACCAACAAAATCTTTACTCACGAACGTTTTGACAGTTCTACGTCACTAACTCTCAATATTCTGAAATCGTCATCGCAACGTCACTTCGTTGCCAGGGCCTACGATAGCCGGAGCTTCCGAGAAAGTTACAGAATTCCACCATAAATCCAACGCAACCTAAACCTAAGTAAACCCAACCCAACCCACACCTACACCAAGCTAAATCCAACACAACCTAAACCTAAGTAAACCCAACCCTTTTTTTTTTTTTTTTTTTTTCGGGAGGAGGGGAAACCCTCATGGGCCCCCGAGATCCGCTTCGCTCAGGGAGTGTCAGACTCTTACTGACTAAAACCCCTCCTCATTGCCAGTGGTAGTGCGGCATCGCCTTATCGGCATTCTTCACCCCATCACTCCTCGCTATTCCATCTACAGCTCCTGTCAGCGCCTCTCTTCCTCCTCCATATTCTTCATAATGTAATTCACCATACCAGTGCCCGCCGTCCATTCCTGCTGACCCCGGAGCATAATCGAAACCATGCTCTCGGGTGTCAACTTCACTCCTACCAGTACTTCAACCTCGCGCCTTTCTCTTACCCACCTATCGCACCTTGCGAGTGTGTGCTCCGGCGTGTCCACCGCCGCGCAGTACATGCTCCGGTCGCTCTCCGCCAGCCTGAAGCGGAGCAGGTACGAGCCGACGCCAACCCAACCCAACAAAACCCGTCACAGAGGTCCAGTACGTGCAATAGCCGGTCTATTTCTCGCATTCAATAATACATTTGGAGAATACTGATGCGGAGGAAGGATACTGTAGCGGAGCATCATTCAGCGGGCACTAATAACTTCGACCGAGGGATCTCTTCGGCACAGGGGTCCTGTACGTGCAAAAGCCGGTCTATTACAGGCATTCAATAATACATTTGGAGAATACTGATGCGGAGGAAGGATACTGTAGCGGAGCATCATTCAGCGGGCACTAATAACTTCGACCGAGGGATCTCTTCGGCACAGGGGTCCTGGACGTGCAAAAGCCGGTCTATTTCAGGCATTCAATAATACATTTGGAGAATACTGATGCGGAGGAAGGATACTGTAGCGGAGCTTCATTCAGCGGGCGCTAATAATTTCGACCGAGGGATCTCTTCGGCACAGGAGTCCTGTACGTGCAAAAGCCGGCCTATATCACGCATTCAATAATACATTGAGAGAATACTGATGCGGAGGATGGATACTGTAGCGGAGCATCATTCAGCGGGCACTAATAACTTCGACCGAGGGATCTCTTCGGCACAGGGGTCCTGGACGTGCAAAAGCCGGTCTATTTCAGGCATTCAATAATACATTTGGAGAATACTGATGCGGAGGATGGATACTGTAGCGGAGCGTCATTCAGCGGGCACTAATAACTTCGACCGAGGGATCACTTCGGCACAGGGGTCCTGTACGTGCAAAAGCCGGTCTATTTCACGCATTCAATAATACATTTGGAGAATACTGATGCGGAGGAAGGATACTGTAGCGGAGCATCATTCAGCGGGCACTAATAACTTCGACCGAGGGATCTCTTCGGCACAGGGGTCCTGTACGTGCAAAAGCCGGTCTATTTCACGCATTCAATAATACATTTGGAGAATACTGATGCGGAGGAAGGATACTGTAGCGGAGCATCATTCAGCGGGCACTAATAACTTCGACCGAGGGATCTCTTCGGCACAGGGGTCCTGTACGTGCAAAAGCCGGCCTATATCACGCATTCAATAATACATTGAGAGAATACTGATGCGGAGGATGGATACTGTAGCGGAGCATCATTCAGCGGGCACTAATAACTTCGACCGAGGGATCACTTCGGCACAGGGGTCCTGTACGTGCAAAAGCCGGTCTATTTCACGCATTCAATAATACATTTGGAGAATACTGATGCGGAGGAAGGATACTGTAGCGGAGCATCATTCAGCGGGCACTAATAACTTCGACCGAGGGATCTCTTCGGCACAGGGGTCCTGTACGTGCAAAAGCCGGTCTATTTCAGGCATTCAATAATACATTTGGAGAATACTGATGCGGAGGAAGGATACTGTAGCGGAGCATCATTCAGCGGGCACTAATAACTTCGACCGAGGGATCACTTCGGCACAGGGGTCCTGTACGTGCAAAAGCCGGTCTATTTCACGCATTCAATAATACATTTGGAGAATACTGACGCGGAGGAAGGATACTGTAGCGGAGCATCATTCAGCGGGCACTAATAACTTCGACCGAGGGATCTCTTCGGCACAGGGGTCCTGTACGTGCAAAAGCCGGTCTATTTCAGGCATTCAATAATACATTTGGAGAATACTGATGCGGAGGATGGATACTGTAGCGGAGCATCATTCAGCGGGCACTAATAACTTCGACCGAGGGATCACTTCGGCACAGGGGTCCTGTACGTGCATAAGCCGGTCTATTTCACGCATTCAATAATACATTTGGAGAATACTGATGCGGAGGAAGGATACTGTAGCGGAGCTTCATTCAGCGGGCACTAATAATTTCGACCGTGGGATCTCTTCGTCATAAAGGCACAGTACGTAGTAAAGCAAGGCGATATTACACATAGAAAAATAAATCAACATGTATGTACAAGACTATAGTAAGGCGAGAATGGGTGTCTCGGATCCGCTGCACTACAAAGGACGGCAGCTGCGATTTCTGACGGTCGACACACTAGAGACGACGGTCATACATGCCAGACACCGTACAGTAGGCAGTTGATGTTACATGCACATATATGTGGGATAGGAGCGATGTGGTCGATGTTAGTACACGAATACACGTGAATATCGAGCAATTTCCGCTTCTATCTCGAGGGTGTTCGACGAGCTGTGTCAGTACACAAGTCGAGGACGGTAAATGTGAGAACAATATTAACCGGCACCTATGGCGAGACAATTTACGTTGTATGTTCCTAGTGCCGGGATGATTGTTTCTAACACCATGACCGACCGTGTTTCGAACTCGTCGGATATAAATCATCATTATGTACTATCGAACTGAAAACCCACAGTACATATATGTTATACGTACACCGCAGCTCCGCGTGCCACGAAGACGTTCCATACGTTCAAGTGCTCACTATGCGGACCCAATAGTTTTAAATAAAATGACGCACTTAACTATATACATATATAGAATGTGTCTACTATAAAGCAACGGCTCACCTCGTTCCGAGCGAGTTTACTAATTAGATGCCCGCACGTCTACTTATTGATGTTGCAGCTTAGTTCTGCATCGCAAGTCGATTTTCGATCTAGCGACGGGTATGAGAGTATGGTATGAAGTTGAATGGTGAAATAGCATATTTCACACGTTAAATTGAACTGACCGACAATAATTCTTCCTCACTCGCATTTTCCGGTGTACCGCTTTCATCATGTTGTTGTTGTTGTTGTTGTTGTTGTTGTTGTTGTTGTTGTTGTTGTTGTTGTTGTTGTTGTTGTTGTTGTTGTTGTTGTTGTTGTTGTTGTTGTTGTTGTTGTTGTTGTTGTTGTTGTTGTTGTTGTTGTTGTTGTTGTTGTTGTTGTTGTTGTTGTTGTTGTTGTTGTTGTTGTTGTTGTTGTTGTTGTTGTTGTTGTTGTTGTTGTTGTTGTTGTTGTTGTTGTTGTTGTTGTTGTTGTTGTTGTTGTTGTTGTTGTTGTTGTTGTTGTTGTTGTTGTTGTTGTTGTTGTTGTTGTTGTTGTTGTTGTTGTTGTTGTTGTTGTTGTTGTTGTTGTTGTTGTTGTTGTTGTTGTTGTTGTTGTTGTTGTTGTTGTTGTTGTTGTTGTTGTTGTTGTTGTTGTTGTTGTTGTTGTTGTTGTTGTTGTTGTTGTTGTTGTTGTTGTTGTTGTTGTTGTTGTTGTTGTTGTTGTTGTTGTTGTTGTTGTTGTTGTTGTTGTTGTTGTTGTTGTTGTTGTTGTTGTTGTTGTTGTTGTTGTTGTTGTTGTTGTTGTTGTTGTTGTTGTTGTTGTTGTTGTTGTTGTTGTTGTTGTTGTTGTTGTTGTTGTTGTTGTTGTTGTTGTTGTTGTTGTTGTTGTTGTTGTTGTTGTTGTTGTTGTTGTTGTTGTTGTTGTTGTTGTTGTTGTTGTTGTTGTTGTTGTTGTTGTTGTTGTTGTTGTTGTTGTTGTTGTTGTTGTTGTTGTTGTTGTTGTTGTTGTTGTTGTTGTTGTTGTTGTTGTTGTTGTTGTTGTTGTTGTTGTTGTTGTTGTTGTTGTTGTTGTTGTTGTTGTTGTTGTTGTTGTTGTTGTTGTTGTTGTTGTTGTTGTTGTTGTTGTTGTTGTTGTTGTTGTTGTTGTTGTTGTTGTTGTTGTTGTTGTTGTTGTTGTTGTTGTTGTTGTTGTTGTTGTTGTTGTTGTTGTTGTTGTTGTTGTTGTTGTTGTTGTTGTTGTTGTTGTTGTTGTTGTTGTTGTTGTTGTTGTTGTTGTTGTTGTTGTTGTTGTTGTTGTTGTTGTTGTTGTTGTTGTTGTTGTTGTTGTTGTTGTTGTTGTTGTTGTTGTTGTTGTTGTTGTTGTTGTTGTTGTTGTTGTTGTTGTTGTTGTTGTTGTTGTTGTTGTTGTTGTTGTTGTTGTTGTTGTTGTTGTTGTTGTTGTTGTTGTTGTTGTTGTTGTTGTTGTTGTTGTCGTTGTTGTTGTTGTCGTTGTTGTTGTTGTTGTTGTTGTTGTTGTTGTTGTTGTTGTTCGGTCTATTTCAGGCATTCAATAATACATTTGGAGAATACTGATGCGGAGGATGGATACTGTAGCGGAGCATCATTCAGCGGGCACTAATAACTTCGACCGAGGGATCACTTCGGCACAGGGGTCCTGTACGTGCAAAAGCCGGTCTATTTCACGCATTCAATAATACATTTGGAGAATACTGATGCGGAGGAAGGATACTGTAGCGGAGCATCATTCAGCGGGCACTAATAACTTCGACCGAGGGATCTCTTCGGCACAGGGGTCCTGTACGTGCAAAAGCCGGTCTATTTCACGCATTCAATAATACATTTGGAGAATACTGATGCGGAGGAAGGATACTGTAGCGGAGCATCATTCAGCGGGCACTAATAACTTCGACCGAGGGATCTCTTCGGCACAGGGGTCCTGTACGTGCAAAAGCCGGCCTATATCACGCATTCAATAATACATTGAGAGAATACTGATGCGGAGGATGGATACTGTAGCGGAGCATCATTCAGCGGGCACTAATAACTTCGACCGAGGGATCACTTCGGCACAGGGGTCCTGTACGTGCAAAAGCCGGTCTATTTCACGCATTCAATAATACATTTGGAGAATACTGATGCGGAGGAAGGATACTGTAGCGGAGCATCATTCAGCGGGCACTAATAACTTCGACCGAGGGATCTCTTCGGCACAGGGGTCCTGTACGTGCAAAAGCCGGTCTATTTCAGGCATTCAATAATACATTTGGAGAATACTGATGCGGAGGAAGGATACTGTAGCGGAGCATCATTCAGCGGGCACTAATAACTTCGACCGAGGGATCACTTCGGCACAGGGGTCCTGTACGTGCAAAAGCCGGTCTATTTCACGCATTCAATAATACATTTGGAGAATACTGACGCGGAGGAAGGATACTGTAGCGGAGCATCATTCAGCGGGCACTAATAACTTCGACCGAGGGATCTCTTCGGCACAGGGGTCCTGTACGTGCAAAAGCCGGTCTATTTCAGGCATTCAATAATACATTTGGAGAATACTGATGCGGAGGATGGATACTGTAGCGGAGCATCATTCAGCGGGCACTAATAACTTCGACCGAGGGATCACTTCGGCACAGGGGTCCTGTACGTGCATAAGCCGGTCTATTTCACGCATTCAATAATACATTTGGAGAATACTGATGCGGAGGAAGGATACTGTAGCGGAGCTTCATTCAGCGGGCACTAATAATTTCGACCGTGGGATCTCTTCGTCATAAAGGCACAGTACGTAGTAAAGCAAGGCGATATTACACATAGAAAAATAAATCAACATGTATGTACAAGACTATAGTAAGGCGAGAATGGGTGTCTCGGATCCGCTGCACTACAAAGGACGGCAGCTGCGATTTCTGACGGTCGACACACTAGAGACGACGGTCATACATGCCAGACACCGTACAGTAGGCAGTTGATGTTACATGCACATATATGTGGGATAGGAGCGATGTGGTCGATGTTAGTACACGAATACACGTGAATATCGAGCAATTTCCGCTTCTATCTCGAGGGTGTTCGACGAGCTGTGTCAGTACACAAGTCGAGGACGGTAAATGTGAGAACAATATTAACCGGCACCTATGGCGAGACAATTTACGTTGTATGTTCCTAGTGCCGGGATGATTGTTTCTAACACCATGACCGACCGTGTTTCGAACTCGTCGGATATAAATCATCATTATGTACTATCGAACTGAAAACCCACAGTACATATATGTTATACGTACACCGCAGCTCCGCGTGCCACGAAGACGTTCCATACGTTCAAGTGCTCACTATGCGGACCCAATAGTTTTAAATAAAATGACGCACTTAACTATATACATATATAGAATGTGTCTACTATAAAGCAACGGCTCACCTCGTTCCGAGCGAGTTTACTAATTAGATGCCCGCACGTCTACTTATTGATGTTGCAGCTTAGTTCTGCATCGCAAGTCGATTTTCGATCTAGCGACGGGTATGAGAGTATGGTATGAAGTTGAATGGTGAAATAGCATATTTCACACGTTAAATTGAACTGACCGACAATAATTCTTCCTCACTCGCATTTTCCGGTGTACCGCTTTCATCATGTTGTTGTTGTTGTTGTTGTTGTTGTTGTTGTTGTTGTTGTTGTTGTTGTTGTTGTTGTTGTTGTTGTTGTTGTTGTTGTTGTTGTTGTTGTTGTTGTTGTTGTTGTTGTTGTTGTTGTTGTTGTTGTTGTTGTTGTTGTTGTTGTTGTTGTTGTTGTTGTTGTTGTTGTTGTTGTTGTTGTTGTTGTTGTTGTTGTTGTTGTTGTTGTTGTTGTTGTTGTTGTTGTTGTTGTTGTTGTTGTTGTTGTTGTTGTTGTTGTTGTTGTTGTTGTTGTTGTTGTTGTTGTTGTTGTTGTTGTTGTTGTTGTTGTTGTTGTTGTTGTTGTTGTTGTTGTTGTTGTTGTTGTTGTTGTTGTTGTTGTTGTTGTTGTTGTTGTTGTTGTTGTTGTTGTTGTTGTTGTTGTTGTTGTTGTTGTTGTTGTTGTTGTTGTTGTTGTTGTTGTTGTTGTTGTTGTTGTTGTTGTTGTTGTTGTTGTTGTTGTTGTTGTTGTTGTTGTTGTTGTTGTTGTTGTTGTTGTTGTTGTTGTTGTTGTTGTTGTTGTTGTTGTTGTTGTTGTTGTTGTTGTTGTTGTTGTTGTTGTTGTTGTTGTTGTTGTTGTTGTTGTTGTTGTTGTTGTTGTTGTTGTTGTTGTTGTTGTTGTTGTTGTTGTTGTTGTTGTTGTTGTTGTTGTTGTTGTTGTTGTTGTTGTTGTTGTTGTTGTTGTTGTTGTTGTTGTTGTTGTTGTTGTTGTTGTTGTTGTTGTTGTTGTTGTTGTTGTTGTTGTTGTTGTTGTTGTTGTTGTTGTTGTTGTTGTTGTTGTTGTTGTTGTTGTTGTTGTTGTTGTTGTTGTTGTTGTTGTTGTTGTTGTTGTTGTTGTTGTTGTTGTTGTTGTTGTTGTTGTTGTTGTTGTTGTTGTTGTTGTTGTTGTTGTTGTTGTTGTTGTTGTTGTTGTTGTTGTTGTTGTTGTTGTTGTTGTTGTTGTTGTTGTTGTTGTTGTTGTTGTTGTTGTTGTTGTTGTTGTTGTTGTTGTTGTTGTTGTTGTTGTTGTTGTTGTTGTTGTTGTTGTTGTTGTTGTTGTTGTTGTTGTTGTTGTTGTTGTTGTTGTTGTTGTTGTTGTTGTTGTTGTTGTTGTTGTTGTTGTTGTTGTTGTTGTTGTTGTTGTTGTTGTTGTTGTTGTTGTTGTTGTTGTTGTTGTTGTTGTTGTTGTTGTTGTTGTTGTTGTTGTTGTTGTTGTTGTTGTTGTTGTTGTTGTTGTTGTTGTTGTTGTTGTTGTTGTTGTTGTTGTTGTTGTTGTTGTTGTTGTTGTTGTTGTTGTTGTTGTTGTTGTTGTTGTTGTTGTTGTTGTTGTTGTTGTTGTTGTTGTTGTTGTTGTTGTTGTTGTTGTTGTTGTTGTTGTTGTTGTTGTTGTTGTTGTTGTTGTTGTTGTTGTTGTTGTTGTTGTTGTTGTTGTTGTTGTTGTTGTTGTTGTTGTTGTTGTTGTTGTTGTTGTTGTTGTTGTTGTTGTTGTTGTTGTTGTTGTTGTTGTTGTTGTTGTTGTTGTTGTTGTTGTTGTTGTTGTTGTTGTTGTTGTTGTTGTTGTTGTTGTTGTTGTTGTTGTTGTTGTTGTTGTTGTTGTTGTTGTTGTTGTTGTTGTTGTTGTTGTTGTTGTTGTTGTTGTTGTTGTTGTTGTTGTTGTTGTTGTTGTTGTTGTTGTTGTTGTTGTTGTTGTTGTTGTTGTTGTTGTTGTTGTTGTTGTTGTTGTTGTTGTTGTTGTTGTTGTTGTTGTTGTTGTTGTTGTTGTTGTTGTTGTTGTTGTTGTTGTTGTTGTTGTTGTTGTTGTTGTTGTTGTTGTTGTTGTTGTTGTTGTTGTTGTTGTTGTTGTTGTTGTTGTTGTTGTTGTTGTTGTTGTTGTTGTTGTTGTTGTTGTTGTTGTTGTTGTTGTTGTTGTTGTTGTTGTTGTTGTTGTTGTTGTTGTTGTTGTTGTTGTTGTTGTTGTTGTTGTTGTTGTTGTTGTTGTTGTTGTTGTTGTTGTTGTTGTTGTTGTTGTTGTTGTTGTTGTTGTTGTTGTTGTTGTTGTTGTTGTTGTTGTTGTTGTTGTTGTTGTTGTTGTTGTTGTTGTTGTTGTTGTTGTTGTTGTTGTTGTTGTTGTTGTTGTTGTTGTTGTTGTTGTTGTTGTTGTTGTTGTTGTTGTTGTTGTTGTTGTTGTTGTTGTTGTTGTTGTTGTTGTTGTTGTTGTTGTTGTTGTTGTTGTTGTTGTTGTTGTCTGCTAGGTTTATGTATTTTTTTGTGTTTAGGTACTCCTGTAAGAAAAACAAGGTCCACTTTATAGGGATACCTGTCCTTGTTGGCTTTATAAAAAAATCACATTTTATCATCCATAAATGTGCCTGAAAAGACATTTAACTGCAAATTCACTATACACTAGTGCGATACTACATCCTTTGAAACTCTCCTAATGATAACAGTTCTTGTTGAAATTTTCCTAAGTGTTTCGTGCTATCTTGGCAGCAGTATAAACATATGTTTATACTATGGCTTGGCATTACAAAATGTTCCGTACATTTTCTTTAAAAAAAAATGTTAGCAATCGCTATATTATATTTCAAACAATTTTCTTATTAGTTAAAATTTTAAATTGAAATATTTTGGTATATGTTTACGAGATGATATGTCTGTTTACATGTTAAACATAAAGGTTATGTACAAAAAATCGTAAATTGACACTTCTACGTCACTAACCATCGCAACGTCACTTCGTTGCCAGGGCCTACGATAGCGGCAGCTACCGTGAAAGTTACAGAATTCCACCATTGGTTTGCTGTAGGTGTGGGTTGGGTTGGGTCGAGTCGGGTTGGGTTGGGTTGGGTTGGGTTGGATTGGATTTAGTTTGCTGTAGGTGTGGGTTGGGTCGGGTCGGGTTGGGTCGGGTTGGGTTGGGTGGGGTTGGGTTGGGTTGGGTTGGGTCGGGAAGGGTTGGCTTGGGTTGGGTCGGGCAGGGTTGGCTTGGGTTGGGTCGGGTTGGGTTGGGTCGGGTTGGGTTGGGTCGGGTTGGGTCGGGTTGGGTTGGGTGGGGTTGGGTTGGGTTGGGTCGGGAAGGGTTGGGTTGGGTCGGGTAGGGTTGGGTTGGGTTGGGTTGGGTTGGGTCGGGTTGGGTTGGGTCGGGTTGGGTTGGGTTGGGTCGGGTTGGGTTGGGTTGGGTTGGGTCGGGAAGGGTTGGCTTGGGTTGGGTCGGGTTGGGTCGGGTCGGGTTGGGTTGGGTTGGGTCGGGTTGGGTTGGGTTGGGTCGGGTTGGGTTGGGTTGGGTCGGGTTGGGTTGGGTTGGGTTGGGTCGGGTCGGGTTGGGTTGGGTTGGGTTGGGTTGGGGCGGGTTGGGTCGGGTTGGCTCGGGTTGGGTCGGGTTGGGTCGGGTTGGGTTGGGTCGGTAGGGTTGGGTTGGGTTGGGTTGGGTCGGGTTGGGTTGGGTTGGGTGGGGTTGGGTTGGGTTGGGTGGGGTTGGGTTGGGTTGGGTCGGGAAGGGTTGGGTTGGGTCGGGTGGGGTTGGGTTGGGTCGGGTTGGGTCGGGTTGGGTTGGGTTGGGTCGGGTTGGGTTGGGTCGGTAGGGTTGGGTTGGGTTGGGTTGGGTTGGGTCGGGTTGGGTTGGGTCGGGTTGGGTTGGGTTGGGTGGGGTTGGGTTGGGTTGGGTCGGGAAGGGTTGGGTCGGGTTGGGTTGGGTTGGGTTGGGTCGGGTTGGGTTGGGTCGGGTTGGGTTGGGTGGGGTTGGGTTGGGTTGGGTCGGGAAGGGTTGGCTTGGGTCGGGTTGGGTTGGGTCGGGTTGGGTTGGGTTGGGTCGGGTTGGGTCGGGTTGGGTTGGGTTGGGTTGGGTCGGGTTGGGTTGGGTTGGGTTGGGTTGGGTTGGGTCGGGTCGGGTCGGGTTGGGTTGGGTTGGGTTGGGTCGGGTTGGGTTGGGTCGGGTTGGGTTGGGTGGGGTTGGGTTGGGTTGGGTCGGGAAGGGTTGGGTTGGGTAGGGTTGGGTTGGGTTGGGTCGGGTTGGGTTGGGTTGGGTCGGGTTGGGTTGGGTCGGGTTGGGTCGGGTTGGGTGGGGTTGGGTTGGGTTGGGTCGGGAAGGGTTGGGTTGGGTCGGGTTGGGTCGGGTCGGGTTGGGTTGGGTTGGGTTGGGTCGGGTTGCGTTGGGTTGGGTTGGGTCGGGTTGGGTTGGGTTGGGTTGGGTCGGGTTGGGTTGGGTTGGGTCGGGTCGGGTTGGGTTGGGTTGGGGCGGGTTGGGTCGGGTTGGGTCGGGTTGGGTCGGGTTGGGTCGGGTTGGGTTGGGTCGGTAGGGTTGGGTTGGCTTGGGTCGGGTTGGGTTGGGTCGGGTTGGGTTGGGTTGGGTGGGGTTGGGTTGGGTTGGGTTGGGTCGGGAAGGGTTGGGTTGGGTCGGGTTGGGTTGGGTCGGGTTGGGTCGGGTCGGGTTGGGTTGGGTTGGGTTGGGTGGGGTTGGGTTGGGTTGGGTCGGGAAGGGTTGGCTTGGGTCGGGTTGGGTTGGGTCGGGTTGGGTTGGGTTGGGTTGGGTCGGGTTGGGTCGGGTTGGGTCGGGTTGGGTTGGGTCGGGTTGGGTTGGGTTTACTTAGGTTTAGGTTGCGTTGGAATTAGTTAGCTGTAGGTGTGGGTTGGGTTGGGTTGGGTTTACTTAGGTTTAGGTTGCGTTGGATTTAGTTAGTGTCGTAGGGTTGGGTTTTGTTGGGCTGTTTGGGGGTATCCTAGTGTAGGTAGGGTAGGGTTTCGTTAGGTGGGGTGTTGTTAGGTGTAAGTAGGGTTGGGTTATGTTTCGTGTAGTGATGATTCCCACTGTCCCTACCCTAAAATGTTGGTTGTCGGCTTCGGGCAATCCAAGAAAGTGAGTCAGAGCGGGGCGCGGGTGAATGGCGGGAGTAGCAATGACTCTCTTAAGATGGATAAATGTTGGGTGAACGCTTTAGAGGTGCCCGTTACTGAGGAAACGAAATTCCCACTGTCCCTACCCAAAAATTATGATATCTGCCACAGGTAATCTAAGACTGGCGGCGCGTGTGAACGGCGGGAGTAGCGACGACTCTCTTAAGATAGATCAATGTTGTGTGAACGCATTAGAGGTGCCCGTTACTGAGGAAACGAAATTCCCACTGTCCCTACCCAAAAAAAATGGCGGAAGATTTTTTGAAAATTGAGGTGTGAACGTGAAATTTTAGATACGGGGATTTTGGGGGTCGTCGATCACGATTCCAAAGTCAAAATGTCAAAAAAAGGATATGGCGGAAGATATTTTTGAAAATTGACGTATGAATGTGGAATTTTAGATACGGGGGTGTTTGTGGTTGCTTATTACGTCTTCAATTTGGCGATTCTTCGAAACGTGATTGAACAGGGCTTAAATTTAATACTTCATCATTTCTTAACGAAAGTTGATTCGCAAACATCAGAATCTTATTGTACACTGTCTCAAAAGAAATGTTGCGCTCATTGAGCTCATTGTTTCTTTCAATACTGTGACATGACTTATGTTTAACATTAAATTACCTCTCTCGCACTTGAGTGTGTACCAGTTTGTCTAAAAAGCAGTTCGAGAAGAATTTTAAATATAATAATAAAATATACTATTGGCTTAACAAAATATATGTATATACAGAGTGTGCCACAAGTCTATAAAATCTTACATTCTAAGAACCACCTCGAGAGTGATCGCGTTTTATAGGAAACTGAAAAAAGCTGTAAGCGGACGCGAAAAAGGCGAATTCAAGCTCGAAAAGATTGAAGCATTAGCTCACAAACATTCAGCACAATAAATACTGCAAAATATAATAATTGGTCCAATGATAATAGTGTATAGGTAAGAAATTTATAAATTCGATTCCTTATTTGTATATAAATACATTCTACTCATTTTTAGCAATTATCATTACATGACTGGAGTCATTTCGTCCATGAATTAAGTTGTAAAAATACTTCAAAATATTATAAGATATTGTAAATAGAAAAAAGAAACTAAAATATATTCCTACCAGATTAAACAAGCACTTAATCATGTTGTTACTGTGCCAGGCAAATTGAGAACTAATATTATACGTATTCAAAAAAGATTGTTTAATTATCATTGATGAAAATGAACATCCCGCGACAACGTCAATTACAATAATCGAAAATAGAAATTCTATAAGGATGTTTTACAGTATTTTCGAATATAACAATAAGTAAGCAATATTACCATAATACATATATTATATCTATTTATTCCGTAAATTGTAGGTGTACAATGCAAAAGAAAATAATTATGTACAGTGTGAACAAGGGTTTACCAACATTATTAAGCATCATACATAACTGACAGTCGTAATACAATTTACCACAAAGAAACACTGCAAATTATAAAGGAAAATGGAAATCATTATAAAAAATGCCAATGAAATAAATATTATTTGTTATAGAACAATGATTAAATGAATTATTTAAAAGTATACTTTCGCGACAACAAAACATAATTCTAATAAAGCT
>CAUJHA010000409.1:57500-62500 GCA_963170755.1 Amphimallon solstitiale | reverse complement strand
CCGGACAATGGCATCGTGGGACACAGTGTCGAAAGCCTTGGTCACGTCTAAGGAAACCACGTTGTACGATTTCCTCGCCAACCGTCTGGACTTGATGTAATGGTCCAACGCCAGGATGTTTGCCAAAGTTCCATCAACGGCAGCGAATCCTCTCTGGAGGGGGTGGAGGTCCATGGAGCCAGAAAGTCTCTTGGCCAGGATCCGGTGGAACAAGCGCTGCACCGCGGACCCGATGGTGATTGGCCTCCAGTTAGTAGGGTCCTGCCTGTTGCCGTCCTTAGGTATTAAGACGGTCCTAGCGGTGCGCCACAAAGCTGGTGAATGGCGGCGGTACAGGAGAGTATTGAAAAGAATCTCCAAAATTGGTACCGGGCACCGCTTGACCTGGGCAACTGTGATGCCATCAGGACCTGGCGCTGAGTTCGACCAAGATGTTCTGGCCGCCAGGATTTCCTCCTCCGTGATGGGTCGAAGAGGGGCAGGTTCAGGACTTTCTTCATCAATACCAGAGGGCCCCTGGATGGTCGGAGGCACCTCCTCGAAAATGCTGCGGTAAAGACGTTCCACATCAGCAATCTCGGGCACTGCAGAATCCTCCAACATTGCGGACCCAGTTACGATTTTCTCTGCCAAGGTAGATGTGTCACCGTGGTAGAGATCTTGGGCTTTCTTATAAGCCGCAGCTCGCCGCTGTCGCGCTGTCTTGGGTGGTGGTGGCTTGGGTCTCGGGTTACGATGCACCTTGGGAATGTGTCGTAGTGGTGTTGGGAAGACCTCTTCCAACCAGGTGGCTACCGCTTCGTCAAGGGTCGGAATGTCCCCTGATAGTGCTTTTCCCACGAACGCCTTCGCGACGGGGTCTGCTTTGGCCCGGAGAGAAATCAGCCGATGCAGAAATGCTGCATCTCCGGACCATGAGGATGGTGATGGAAAAGCGGTTGATGATGATGGTGGGGCCAACGTCTGGCTAGGAGGGGTCGCAGGATCAATTTCTGTATTTGGTGGAGCCCTTGTAGTCTTCGGACTCTTGGGAGTCGCCTCGTCGTCGGGATCTGGGCTTGGGGGTTTGTCAGGTTCCGTGTTAGACCTCTTCCGGGGCGATGGTGATGTAGTTAGCCCGGGGGAAGATAAAGTAGATCTCTTCCGTTTTGGAGTGGCGGTTGACACAGATGGTTTCGGAACAACCGCTGCTTTAATCTTGGATGTCGATGACCCGGCCTTTGAAGTACTGGCCTGGGTCTTAAGTGTTGCGAGTGAAGAAGTTGGAGGGGTTCCCCGCCTCACTCTGTGGGGAGATGGCTGGGCAGCAGGTGAGGTGGATGGTCTCCTCTTGCCCACTTGAACTGAGCTGGGATATGGCGCAGGCTTTGAAGGCGCCGGTCTCTGTGATGATGGAAGTCGAGACTTAGTCTTAATGGTGGCTTTCTGGAGAGATGCGGCAGAGAGAGTCATGGCGGAAGATGATGACGTTGATGTTTCGACCTCGGTAGATGCCGCGCCTGAAGAGGAAGTAGTGGCGGGCGAGGTCCTTGGCAATGGCAGCAGAGACAAGGCCGATGGTCTGGCCTTCGTAACCGTAGGAGCCGCTGATGAAGTCGCAGCCGAACTGATGGTGGTCGTACTAGTAGTCTGGGCGGCAAGAGTTGTAGAGGACGAGGGGGCAACTTTAAAAAGGTTCCGTAAACCTCCCTCTTTGAGCTCTCTCTTGGCACGCTCCAGATACTTGGCGTACTCGGGTTTCTCCCTACGGTTCCGTACCTGATGAATGGTCAGGCCGGTCTCTGCTGTCATCTCACGATAGCTGATGGTACCCCCTTTGCTCCTTGCCTCGATCTTAGCGATGCGGGACATGAGTGTGGATTCGGGGGCACCGACTTTACTCTCTAACTCCTGATTGTACTGATCAGGGTGTCTCCTTCGCTCGTGCTGACGCACCGCAGCGAAGGAGTCAAAAGACATGAAACAGACTTGACATTTAGTCCGGTCTCTCTTGCCGCAGTCTCTTAGATGCCGGGCTAGGGACGCCTTCTCGGCGTACGCCTTCCCACATAAGGCACATTGGTGGTGAAGCGCAGGTGCGCCTGAGTTGGGGTCAAGCCTGGGGCCAGAAGGTTTAGAAATCTTGGACCCCTTCTTAGGTTGGGCTATGGCTGACCCCGCAGTACCAGCCTGCGAATGCGCTGGAGTGGAGTCATCTGTGATATCGAAAGTGGGGATGACTCCTAGAGTTGCGCTGATGGACGGCGCATCACGTCCGGGACTCGCCTGGTCATGAACTAAGGGTTCCGGAGGGTCCCGGGGAACCCGAACCCGTGGGTTCCCCTCGCCGAGGCCAGGCACGAAGCCGACTGTACGCTTACTGCAACCAGGTACGAAGGCTTACGTGGAGAGACGGGCTGGTAACCCCTCTCTCCGCCCTGACGACCGAAGCGGACCGTTACCGTTAGTCATCCAGGGAGTGAAGCCCCCTGGAGTCCGGCGCCACCACGAGGAGGTGGTAACGGGCCTTGAGAGCTGCGCAGCAACTCCCCCGATAGAGGATTAAGTTCAAAGGAATATTGCTATTCAGGTCAGCCCTCTATCTTTGGACTTCGGAGCAGGCTGGAATCGCTCCGAAGTGAAGTGACTATGACTCTCTCACCCAATGGCTGCCACCAGGATAACGGTATTTATGTTATACCTTGGTGGCCGAGAGAGTCATAGTTACTCCCGCCGTTTACCCGCGCTTGCTTGAATTTCTTCACGTTGACATTCAGAGCACTGGGCAGAAATCACATTGCGTCAACACCCGCTGGGGCCATCGCAATGCTTTGTTTTAATTAGACAGTCGGATTCCCCCAGTCCGTGCCAGTTCTGAGCCGATCGTTGAATGGCGGCCGAAGAGGACACCGAAGGACGAACGAGCCGCCCGACGGGCCTCGCAGCAAGGAAGTTCCGCGGGAGGCCAAGGCACGGGACCGAGCTCGGATCCGCGGACGTCACGAGAACGCCACTTCACCTCGCCCAGGCCCGGCACGTCAGCCAGGACCCGCTTCCCGACCAAGCCCGACGCGCCCCGATCCTCAGAGCCAATCCTTATCCCGAAGTTACGGATCCAATTTGCCGACTTCCCTTACCTACATTATTCTATCGACTAGAGGCTCTTCACCTTGGAGACCTGCTGCGGATATGGGTACGAACCGGCGCGACACCTCCACGTGGCCCTCTCCTGGATTTTCAAGGTCCGAGGGGAAGATCCGGACACCGCCGCAACTGCGGTGCTCTTCGCGCTCCAAACCATATCTCCCTGCTAGAGGATTCCATGGAACTCGAGCGCTTATGCAGAAAAGAAAACTCTTCCCGGATCTCCCGACGGCGTCTCCAGGTCCTTTTGGGTTGCCCCGACGAACTCTCTATACGAGGGCCCGACTTAATAACGGTTCCGCTGCCGGGTTCCGGAATAGGAACCGGATTCCCTTTCGCCCGACGGGTGTGCGCCTCTACTACGTGCGTATATGATTTTATACAAACATACATACAACAAGACCACGCAAGACATGATACACCGCATCGACATCGGCTTTCGCCTATGGCTTAGGATCGACTGACTCGTGTGCAACGGCTGTTCACACGAAACCCTTCTCCACGTCAGTCCTCCAGGGCCTCGCTGGAGTATTTGCTACTACCACCAAGATCTGCACCGACGGCGGCTCCAGACGGGCTCACGCCCGGTCCTTCTGCGCTCACCGCCGCGACCCTCCTACTCGTCAGGGCTTCATGACGACACCGTCCCGAAAGACGGGCCGTCTCACATGCCGCTGACGGCAGAGTATAAGCACGACGCTTCAGCGCCATCCATTTTCAGGGCTAGTAACTTCGGCAGGTGAGTTGTTACACACTCCTTGGCGGATTCCGACTTCCATGGCCACCGTCCTGCTGTCTTAAGTTACCAACGCCTTTCATGGTATCCCATAAGCGTCGATTTAGGCGCTTTAACTCAGCGTTTGGTTCATCCCACAGCGCCAGTTCTGCTTACCAAAAGTGGCCCACTTGGCACTCTGATCCGATATCTCGCGGCTTCACAGTTCAAGCAAGCCGGAGATCTCACCCATTTAAAGTTTGAGAATAGGTTGAGGCCGTTTCGACCCCAATGCCTCTAATCATTCGCTTTACCGAATGAGACTCGCGAGAAGCGAGCGCCAGCTATCCTGAGGGAAACTTCGGAGGGAACCAGCTACTAGATGGTTCGATTAGTCTTTCGCCCCTATACCCAGTTCCGACGATCGATTTGCACGTCAGAATCGCTACGGACCTCCATCAGGGTTTCCCCTGACTTCGTCCTGACCAGGCATAGTTCACCATCTTTCGGGTCCCAGCGTGTACGCTCTGGGTGCGCCTCTTCTCGCGATGAGAACGAGACGCCCCGGGAGTGCGAGGCGGCCCCTCGGGACCACCCATCCTCCCTCGGTCCGCGCGAGGCGGACCTTCACTTTCATTACGCCTTTAGGTTTCATAAGAGTCCCAATGACTCGCGCACATGCTAGACTCCTTGGTCCGTGTTTCAAGACGGGTCCTGAAAGTACCCAAAGCTATAGCGCCGCCGACGGGCGTGTTCGGGGTCTGTCCGAGAACGCAACCGCCAGCAGTCGGACGGGCCCGGATCCGGCACTAGGTCCGGATTTCGGATTGTCCGTCCGCACTTGCGGTCGGCCGGACGCGAACTATTCGCGGCCCCGCGCCACCATCGTACCGTCGGTATTGTCTCCGGCCGGGACACCGCGGGTCCGAACGGGCCTAAACTCGTTCGGGCTCCACCACGGGCCTTAGACCGTCGCCCAACGGGTCGCGACGTCCTACAGGGGGAGAAGTGCACGCGTTCGGCCGCTGACGGAACGGAAACGGCGCAGTCGACGCGAACGTCGACCGTCACTCGTCACCGACTCGCAGCGATTATCCGAGACGCGTCTGAATCTCCCCGTTCGACCTTTCGGGTTTCTCAGGTTTACCCCTGAACGGTTTCA
>CAUJHA010000409.1:45000-52500 GCA_963170755.1 Amphimallon solstitiale | reverse complement strand
ACAACAACAACAACAACAACAACAACAACAACAACAACAACAACAACAACAACAACAACAACAACAACAACAACAACAACAACAACAACAACAACAACAACAACAACAACAACAACAACAACAACAACAACAACAACAACAACAACAACAACAACAACAACAACAACAACAACAACAACAACAACAACAACAACAACAACAACAACAACAACAACAACAACAACAACAACAACAACAACAACAACAACAACAACAACAACAACAACAACAACAACAACAACAACAACAACAACAACAACAACAACAACAACAACAACAACAACAACAACAACAACAACAACAACAACAACAACAACAACAACAACAACAACAACAACAACAACAACAACAACAACAACAACAACAACAACAACAACAACAACAACAACAACAACAACAACAACAACAACAACAACAACAACAACAACAACAACAACAACAACAACAACAACAACAACAACAACAACAACAACAACAACAACAACAACAACAACAACAACAACAACAACAACAACAACAACAACAACAACAACAACAACAACAACAACAACAACAACAACGACAACAACAACAACAACAACAACAACAACAACAACAACAACAACAACAACAACAACAACAACAACAACAACAACAACAACAACAACAACAACAACAACAACAACAACAACAACAACAACAACAACAACAACAACAACAACAACAACAACAACAACAACAACAACAACAACAACAACAACAACAACAACAACAACAACAACAACAACAACAACAACAACAACAACAACAACAACAACAACAACAACAACAACAACAACAACAACAACAACAACAACAACAACAACAACAACAACAACAACAACAACAACAACAACAACAACAACAACAACAACAACAACAACAACAACAACAACAACAACAACAACAACAACAACAACAACAACAACAACAACAACAACAACAACAACAACAACAACAACAACAACAACAACAACAACAACAACAACAACAACAACAACAACAACAACAACAACAACAACAACAACAACAACAACAACAACAACAACAACAACAACAACAACAACAACAACAACAACAACAACAACAACAACAACAACAACAACAACAACAACAACAACAACAACAACAACAACAACAACAACAACAACAACAACAACAACAACAACAACAACAACAACAACAACAACAACAACAACAACAACAACAACAACAACAACAACAACAACAACAACAACAACAACAACAACAACAACAACAACAACAACAACAACAACAACAACAACAACAACAACAACAACAACAACAACAACAACAACAACAACAACAACAACAACAACAACAACAACAACAACAACAACAACAACAACAACAACAACAACAACAACAACAACAACAACAACAACAACAACAACAACAACAACAACAACAACAACAACAACAACAACAACAACAACAACAACAACAACAACAACAACAACAACAACAACAACAACAACAACAACAACAACAACAACAACAACAACAACAACAACAACAACAACAACAACAACAACAACAACAACAACAACAACAACAACAACAACAACAACAACAACAACAACAACAACAACAACAACAACAACAACAACAACAACAACAACAACAACAACAACAACAACAACAACAACAACAACAACAACAACAACAACAACAACAACAACAACAACAACAACAACAACAACAACAACAACAACAACAACAACAACAACAACAACAACAACAACAACAACAACAACAACAACAACAACAACAACAACAACAACAACAACAACAACAACAACAACAACAACAACAACAACAACAACAACAACAACAACAACAACAACAACAACAACAACAACAACAACAACAACAACAACAACAACAACAACAACAACAACAACAACAACAACAACAACAACAACAACAACAACAACAACAACAACAACAACAACAACAACAACAACAACAACAACAACAACAACAACAACAACAACAACAACAACAACAACAACAACAACAACAACAACAACAACAACAACAACAACAACAACAACAACAACAACAACAACAACAACAACAACAACAACAACAACAACAACAACAACAACAACAACAACAACAACAACAACAACAACAACAACAACAACAACAACAACAACAACAACAACAACAACAACAACAACAACAACGACAACACAACAACAACGACAACAACAACGACAACACAACAACAACGACAACACAACGACAAAACAACAACACAACGACAACACAACGACAACACAACGACAACACAACGACAACACAACGACAACACAACGACAACACAACGACAACACAACGACAACACAACGACAACACAACGACAACACAACGACAACACAACGACAACACAACGACAACACAACGACAACACAACGACAACACAACGACAACACAACGACAACACAACGACAACACAACGACAACACAACGACAACACAACGACAACACAACGACAACACAACGACAACACAACGACAACACAACGACAACACAACGACAACACAACGACAACACAACGACAACACAACGACAACACAACGACAACACAACGACAACACAACGACAACACAACGACAACACAACGACAACACAACGACAACACAACGACAACACAACGACAACACAACGACAACTCAACGACAACACAACGACAACTCAACGACAACACAACGACAACACAACGACAACACAACGACAACACAACGACAACACAACGACAACACAACGACAACACAACGACAACACAACGACAACACAACGACAACACAACGACAACACAACGACAACACAACGACAACACAACGACAACACAACGACAACACAACGACAACACAACGACAACACAACGACAACACAACGACAACACAACGACAACACAACGACAACACAACGACAACACAACGACAACACAACGACAACACAACGACAACACAACGACAACACAACGACAACACAACGACAACACAACGACAACACAACGACAACACAACGACAACACAACGACAACACAACGACAACACAACGACAACACAACGACAACACAACGACAACACAACGACAACACAACGACAACACAACGACAACACAACGACAACACAACGACAACACAACGACAACACAACGACAACACAACGACAACACAACGACAACACAACGACAACACAACGACAACACAACGACAACACAACGACAACACAACGACAACACAACGACAACACAACGACAACACAACGACAACACAACGACAACACAACGACAACACAACGACAACACAACGACAACACAACGACAACACAACGACAACACAACGACAACACAACGACAACACAACGACAACACAACGACAACACAACGACAACACAACGACAACACAACGACAACACAACGACAACACAACGACAACACAACGACAACACAACGACAACACAACGACAACACAACGACAACACAACGACAACACAACGACAACACAACGACAACACAACGACAACACAACGACAACACAACGACAACACAACGACAACACAACGACAACACAACGACAACACAACGACAACACAACGACAACACAACGACAACACAACGACAACACAACGACAACACAACGACAACACAACGACAACACAACGACAACACAACGACAACACAACGACAACACAACGACAACACAACGACAACACAACGACAACACAACGACAACACAACGACAACACAACGACAACACAACGACAACACAACGACAACACAACGACAACACAACGACAACACAACGACAACACAACGACAACACAACGACAACACAACGACAACACAACGACAACACAACGACAACACAACGACAACACAACGACAACACAACGACAACACAACGACAACACAACGACAACACAACGACAACACAACGACAACACAACGACAACACAACGACAACACAACGACAACACAACGACAACACAACGACAACACAACGACAACACAACGACAACACAACGACAACACAACGACAACACAACGACAACACAACGACAACACAACGACAACACAACGACAACACAACGACAACACAACGACAACACAACGACAACACAACGACAACACAACGACAACACAACGACAACACAACGACAACACAACGACAACACAACGACAACACAACGACAACACAACGACAACACAACGACAACACAACGACAACAAAACGACAACAAAACGACGACAAAATACAACAAAACTACGACAAAATACAACAAAACTACGACAAAATACAACAAAACTACGACAACAAAACGACGACAAACGACAACAAAACAACAACAACAAACAACACAACGACAACAAAACGACGACAAAACAACAAGAAAACAACAACAAAACAACAAGAAAACAACAACAAAACGGCAACACAACGACAACAAAACTACAACAAAACTACGACAAAAGGACAACAAAACTACAACAAAACAAGAACAACAACAAGATAACGACAACAAAACGACGACAAAACTACAACAAAACTACAGCACAACGGCAACAGAACTACAATACAACTAGAACAAAACAACAAGTCGTTGTGTTGGACAACGACAACAAAACGACGACAAAACTACAACAAAACAACAACACTACGTTTTTTTGTCGTAGTTGTGTTGTCGTTGTGTTGTTGTTCTGTTGTTGTTTTGTTTTCATTTTGTCGTCGTTTTGTTGTCGTTGTGTTGTTGTTGTGTTGTAGTTTTGTTGTTGTTTTGTTGTCGTTGTGTTGTTGTTTTGTTGTAGTTTGTCGTCGCTTTGTGTTGTTGTTTTGTTGTCGTTTTGTTGTAGTTTTGTTGTTGTTTTGTTGTCGTTTTGTTGTCGTTGTGTTGTTGTTGTTTTGTTGTAGTTTTTGTTGCCGTTGTGCTGTAGTTTTGTTGTCGTTTTGTTGTCGTTGTGTTGTTGTTTTGTTTTTGTTTTGTTGTTGTTTTGTTGTCCTTTTGTCGTAGTTTTGTTGTCGTTGTGTTGTTGTTTTGTTGTAGTTTTGTCGTAGTTTTGTTGTCGTTGTGTCGTTGTTTTGTTGTAGTTTTGTTGTTGTTTTGTTGTTGTTTTGTTGTCGTTCTGTTGTTGTTTTTTGCTGTTGTTTGTTTGTTTTGTTGTAGTTTGTCGTCGCTTTGTTGTCGTTGTTTGTTTTGTTGTAGTTTGTCGTCGCTTTGTTGTCGTTGTGTTGTTGTTTTGTTGTAGTTTTGTCGTAGTTTTGTTGTCGTTTTGTTGTTGTTTTGTTGTTGTTTTGTTGTTGTTTTGTTGTAGTTTTGTCGTCGTTTTGTTGTTGTTTTGTTGCTGTTTTGTTGTAGTTCTAGAAGCTTCTAACCCATTATGGGTTAGAAGCTTCTAGAAGATATTCTGAAATGTATCCTCAACGGCAGCTTCCTTCGCATAGAATATTTGCCCGACTTTATCAACGATTACGAGAATGGTTCATTCGACAAAAGAACGCAGGGATTGTGGTCGCCATCGAGAAGGGAATCTACTTAAATGGGTTAGAAGCTTCTAGAAGATATTCTGAAATGTATCCTCAACGGCAGCTTCCTTCCCTGCGACAGACCGTAAACGTAATGCATATCAGCCATTTCCTCATTTGTGTATGCTATTTTAATAACAAACACTAACAAATTACGAACAAAACAATTAAGTATTAATTCAATATCAAAAATTTACAACAACAACAACAACAACAACAACAACAACAACAACAACAACAACAACAACAACAACAACAACAACAACAACAACAACAACAACAACAACAACAACAACAACAACAACAACAACAACAACAACAACAACAACAACAACAACAACAACAACAACAACAACAACAACAACAACAACAACAACAACAACAACAACAACAACAACAACAACAACAACAACAACAACAACAACAACAACAACAACAACAACAACAACAACAACAACAACAACAACAACAACAACAACAACAACAACAACAACAACAACAACAACAACAACAACAACAACAACAACAACAACAACAACAACAACAACAACAACAACAACAACAACAACAACAACAACAACAACAACAACAACAACAACAACAACAACAACAACAACAACAACAACAACAACAACAACAACAACAACAACAACAACAACAACAACAACAACAACAACAACAACAACAACAACAACAACAACAACAACAACAACAACAACAACAACAACAACAACAACAACAACAACAACAACAACAACAACAACAACAACAACAACAACAACAACAACAACAACAACAACAACAACAACAACAACAACAACAACAACAACAACAACAACAACAACAACAACAACAACAACAACAACAACAACAACAACAACAACAACAACAACAACAACAACAACAACAACAACAACAACAACAACAACAACAACAACAACAACAACAACAACAACAACAACAACAACAACAACAACAACAACAACAACAACAACAACAACAACAACAACAACAACAACAACAACAACAACAACAACAACAACAACAACACAACGACAACACAACGACAACACAACGACAACACAACGACAACACAACGACAACACAACGACAACACAACGACAACACAACGACAACACAACGACAACACAACGACAACACAACGACAACACAACGACAACACAACGACAACACAACGACAACACAACGACAACACAACGACAACACAACGACAACACAACGACAACACAACGACAACACAACGACAACACAACGACAACACAACGACAACACAACGACAACACAACGACAACACAACGACAACACAACGACAACACAACGACAACACAACGACAACACAACGACAACACAACGACAACACAACGACAACACAACGACAACACAACGACAACACAACGACAACACAACGACAACACAACGACAACACAACGACAACACAACGACAACACAACGACAACACAACGACAACACAACGACAACACAACGACAACACAACGACAACACAACGACAACACAACGACAACACAACGACAACACAACGACAACACAACGACAACACAACGACAACACAACGACAACACAACGACAACACAACGACAACACAACGACAACACAACGACAACACAACGACAACACAACGACAACACAACGACAACACAACGACAACACAACGACAACACAACGACAACACAACGACAACACAACGACAACACAACGACAACACAACGACAACACAACGACAACACAACGACAACACAACGACAACACAACGACAACACAACGACAACACAACGACAACACAACGACAACACAACGACAACACAACGACAACACAACGACAACACAACGACAACACAACGACAACA
>CAUJHA010000409.1:32500-35000 GCA_963170755.1 Amphimallon solstitiale | reverse complement strand
CACAACGACAACACAACGACAACACAACGACAACACAACGACAACACAACGACAACACAACGACAACACAACGACAACACAACGACAACACAACGACAACACAACGACAACACAACGACAACACAACGACAACACAACGACAACACAACGACAACACAACGACAACACAACGACAACACAACGACAACACAACGACAACACAACGACAACACAACGACAACACAACGACAACACAACGACAACACAACGACAACACAACGACAACACAACGACAACACAACGACAACACAACGACAACACAACGACAACACAACGACAACACAACGACAACACAACGACAACACAACGACAACACAACGACAACACAACGACAACACAACGACAACACAACGACAACACAACGACAACACAACGACAACACAACGACAACACAACGACAACACAACGACAACACAACGACAACACAACGACAACACAACGACAACACAACGACAACACAACGACAACACAACGACAACAAAACGACAACAAAACGACGACAAAATACAACAAAACTACGACAAAATACAACAAAACTACGACAAAATACAACAAAACTACGACAACAAAACGACGACAAACGACAACAAAACAACAACAACAAACAACACAACGACAACAAAACGACGACAAAACAACAAGAAAACAACAACAAAACAACAAGAAAACAACAACAAAACGGCAACACAACGACAACAAAACTACAACAAAACTACGACAAAAGGACAACAAAACTACAACAAAACAAGAACAACAACAAGATAACGACAACAAAACGACGACAAAACTACAACAAAACTACAGCACAACGGCAACAGAACTACAATACAACTAGAACAAAACAACAAGTCGTTGTGTTGGACAACGACAACAAAACGACGACAAAACTACAACAAAACAACAACACTACGTTTTTTTGTCGTAGTTGTGTTGTCGTTGTGTTGTTGTTCTGTTGTTGTTTTGTTTTCATTTTGTCGTCGTTTTGTTGTCGTTGTGTTGTTGTTGTGTTGTAGTTTTGTTGTTGTTTTGTTGTCGTTGTGTTGTTGTTTTGTTGTAGTTTGTCGTCGCTTTGTGTTGTTGTTTTGTTGTCGTTTTGTTGTAGTTTTGTTGTTGTTTTGTTGTCGTTTTGTTGTCGTTGTGTTGTTGTTGTTTTGTTGTAGTTTTTGTTGCCGTTGTGCTGTAGTTTTGTTGTCGTTTTGTTGTCGTTGTGTTGTTGTTTTGTTTTTGTTTTGTTGTTGTTTTGTTGTCCTTTTGTCGTTGTTTTGTTGTCCTTTTGTCGTAGTTTTGTTGTCGTTGTGTTGTTGTTTTGTTGTAGTTTTGTCGTAGTTTTGTTGTCGTTGTGTCGTTGTTTTGTTGTAGTTTTGTTGTTGTTTTGTTGTTGTTTTGTTGTCGTTCTGTTGTTGTTTTTTGCTGTTGTTTGTTTGTTTTGTTGTAGTTTGTCGTCGCTTTGTTGTCGTTGTTTGTTTTGTTGTAGTTTGTCGTCGCTTTGTTGTCGTTGTGTTGTTGTTTTGTTGTAGTTTTGTCGTAGTTTTGTTGTCGTTTTGTTGTTGTTTTGTTGTTGTTTTGTTGTTGTTTTGTTGTAGTTTTGTCGTCGTTTTGTTGTTGTTTTGTTGCTGTTTTGTTGTAGTTCTAGAAGCTTCTAACCCATTATGGGTTAGAAGCTTCTAGAAGATATTCTGAAATGTATCCTCAACGGCAGCTTCCTTCGCATAGAATATTTGCCCGACTTTATCAACGATTACGAGAATGGTTCATTCGACAAAAGAACGCAGGGATTGTGGTCGCCATCGAGAAGGGAATCTACTTAAATGGGTTAGAAGCTTCTAGAAGATATTCTGAAATGTATCCTCAACGGCAGCTTCCTTCCCTGCGACAGACCGTAAACGTAATGCATATCAGCCATTTCCTCATTTGTGTATGCTATTTTAATAACAAACACTAACAAATTACGAACAAAACAATTAAGTATTAATTCAATATCAAAAATTTACAACAACAACAACAACAACAACAACAACAACAACAACAACAACAACAACAACAACAACAACAACAACAACAACAACAACAACAACAACAACAACAACAACAACAACAACAACAACAACAACAACAACAACAACAACAACAACAACAACAACAACAACAACAACAACAACAACAACAACAACAACAACAACAACAACAACAACAACAACAACAACAACAACAACAACAACAACAACAACAACAACAACAACAACAACAACAACAACAACAACAACAACAACAACAACAACAACAACAACAACAACAACAACAACAACAACAACAACAACAACAACAACAACAACAACAACAACAACAACAACAACAACAACAACAACAACAACAACAACAACAACAACAACAACAACAACAACAACAACAACAACAACAACAACAACAACAACAACAACAACAACAACAACAACAACAACAA
>CAUJHA010000409.1:15000-22500 GCA_963170755.1 Amphimallon solstitiale | reverse complement strand
ACAACACAACGACAACACAACGACAACACAACGACAACACAACGACAACACAACGACAACACAACGACAACACAACGACAACACAACGACAACACAACGACAACACAACGACAACACAACGACAACACAACGACAACACAACGACAACACAACGACAACACAACGACAACACAACGACAACACAACGACAACACAACGACAACACAACGACAACACAACGACAACACAACGACAACACAACGACAACACAACGACAACACAACGACAACACAACGACAACACAACGACAACACAACGACAACACAACGACAACACAACGACAACACAACGACAACACAACGACAACACAACGACAACACAACGACAACACAACGACAACACAACGACAACACAACGACAACACAACGACAACACAACGACAACACAACGACAACACAACGACAACACAACGACAACACAACGACAACACAACGACAACACAACGACAACACAACGACAACACAACGACAACACAACGACAACACAACGACAACACAACGACAACACAACGACAACACAACGACAACACAACGACAACACAACGACAACACAACGACAACACAACGACAACACAACGACAACACAACGACAACACAACGACAACACAACGACAACACAACGACAACACAACGACAACACAACGACAACACAACGACAACACAACGACAACACAACGACAACACAACGACAACACAACGACAACACAACGACAACACAACGACAACACAACGACAACACAACGACAACACAACGACAACACAACGACAACACAACGACAACACAACGACAACACAACGACAACACAACGACAACACAACGACAACACAACGACAACACAACGACAACACAACGACAACACAACGACAACACAACGACAACACAACGACAACACAACGACAACACAACGACAACACAACGACAACACAACGACAACACAACGACAACACAACGACAACACAACGACAACACAACGACAACACAACGACAACACAACGACAACACAACGACAACACAACGACAACAACGACAACACAACGACAACACAACGACAACACAACGACAACACAACGACAACACAACGACAACACAACGACAACACAACGACAACACAACGACAACACAACGACAACACAACGACAACACAACGACAACACAACGACAACACAACGACAACACAACGACAACACAACGACAACACAACGACAACACAACGACAACACAACGACAACACAACGACAACACAACGACAACACAACGACAACACAACGACAACACAACGACAACACAACGACAACACAACGACAACACAACGACAACACAACGACAACACAACGACAACACAACGACAACACAACGACAACACAACGACAACACAACGACAACACAACGACAACACAACGACAACACAACGACAACACAACGACAACACAACGACAACACAACGACAACACAACGACAACACAACGACAACACAACGACAACACAACGACAACACAACGACAACACAACGACAACACAACGACAACACAACGACAACACAACGACAACACAACGACAACACAACGACAACACAACGACAACACAACGACAACACAACGACAACACAACGACAACACAACGACAACACAACGACAACACAACGACAACACAACGACAACACAACGACAACACAACGACAACACAACGACAACACAACGACAACACAACGACAACACAACGACAACACAACGACAACACAACGACAACACAACGACAACACAACGACAACACAACGACAACACAACGACAACACAACGACAACACAACGACAACACAACGACAACACAACGACAACACAACGACAACACAACGACAACACAACGACAACACAACGACAACACAACGACAACACAACGACAACACAACGACAACACAACGACAACACAACGACAACACAACGACAACACAACGACAACACAACGACAACACAACGACAACACAACGACAACACAACGACAACACAACGACAACACAACGACAACACAACGACAACACAACGACAACACAACGACAACACAACGACAACACAACGACAACACAACGACAACACAACGACAACACAACGACAACACAACGACAACACAACGACAACACAACGACAACACAACGACAACACAACGACAACACAACGACAACACAACGACAACACAACGACAACACAACGACAACACAACGACAACACAACGACAACACAACGACAACACAACGACAACACAACGACAACACAACGACAACACAACGACAACACAACGACAACACAACGACAACACAACGACAACACAACGACAACACAACGACAACACAACGACAACACAACGACAACACAACGACAACACAACGACAACACAACGACAACACAACGACAACACAACGACAACACAACGACAACACAACGACAACACAACGACAACACAACGACAACACAACGACAACACAACGACAACACAACGACAACACAACGACAACACAACGACAACACAACGACAACACAACGACAACACAACGACAACACAACGACAACACAACGACAACACAACGACAACACAACGACAACACAACGACAACACAACGACAACACAACGACAACACAACGACAACACAACGACAACACAACGACAACACAACGACAACACAACGACAACACAACGACAACACAACGACAACACAACGACAACACAACGACAACACAACGACAACACAACGACAACACAACGACAACACAACGACAACACAACGACAACACAACGACAACACAACGACAACACAACGACAACACAACGACAACACAACGACAACACAACGACAACACAACGACAACACAACGACAACACAACGACAACACAACGACAACACAACGACAACACAACGACAACACAACGACAACACAACGACAACACAACGACAACACAACGACAACACAACGACAACACAACGACAACACAACGACAACACAACGACAACACAACGACAACACAACGACAACACAACGACAACACAACGACAACACAACGACAACACAACGACAACACAACGACAACACAACGACAACACAACGACAACACAACGACAACACAACGACAACACAACGACAACACAACGACAACACAACGACAACACAACGACAACACAACGACAACACAACGACAACACAACGACAACACAACGACAACACAACGACAACACAACGACAACACAACGACAACACAACGACAACACAACGACAACACAACGACAACACAACGACAACACAACGACAACACAACGACAACACAACGACAACACAACGACAACACAACGACAACACAACGACAACACAACGACAACACAACGACAACACAACGACAACACAACGACAACACAACGACAACACAACGACAACACAACGACAACACAACGACAACACAACGACAACACAACGACAACACAACGACAACACAACGACAACACAACGACAACACAACGACAACACAACGACAACACAACGACAACACAACGACAACACAACGACAACACAACGACAACACAACGACAACACAACGACAACACAACGACAACACAACGACAACACAACGACAACACAACGACAACACAACGACAACACAACGACAACACAACGACAACACAACGACAACACAACGACAACACAACGACAACACAACGACAACACAACGACAACACAACGACAACACAACGACAACACAACGACAACACAACGACAACACAACGACAACACAACGACAACACAACGACAACACAACGACAACACAACGACAACACAACGACAACACAACGACAACACAACGACAACACAACGACAACACAACGACAACACAACGACAACACAACGACAACACAACGACAACACAACGACAACACAACGACAACACAACGACAACACAACGACAACACAACGACAACACAACGACAACACAACGACAACACAACGACAACACAACGACAACACAACGACAACACAACGACAACACAACGACAACACAACGACAACACAACGACAACACAACGACAACACAACGACAACACAACGACAACACAACGACAACACAACGACAACACAACGACAACACAACGACAACACAACGACAACACAACGACAACACAACGACAACACAACGACAACACAACGACAACACAACGACAACACAACGACAACACAACGACAACACAACGACAACACAACGACAACACAACGACAACACAACGACAACACAACGACAACACAACGACAACACAACGACAACACAACGACAACACAACGACAACACAACGACAACACAACGACAACACAACGACAACACAACGACAACACAACGACAACACAACGACAACACAACGACAACACAACGACAACACAACGACAACACAACGACAACACAACGACAACACAACGACAACACAACGACAACACAACGACAACACAACGACAACACAACGACAACACAACGACAACACAACGACAACACAACGACAACACAACGACAACACAACGACAACACAACGACAACACAACGACAACACAACGACAACACAACGACAACACAACGACAACACAACGACAACACAACGACAACACAACGACAACACAACGACAACACAACGACAACACAACGACAACACAACGACAACACAACGACAACACAACGACAACACAACGACAACACAACGACAACACAACGACAACACAACGACAACACAACGACAACACAACGACAACACAACGACAACACAACGACAACACAACGACAACACAACGACAACACAACGACAACACAACGACAACACAACGACAACACAACGACAACACAACGACAACACAACGACAACACAACGACAACACAACGACAACACAACGACAACACAACGACAACACAACGACAACACAACGACAACACAACGACAACACAACGACAACACAACGACAACACAACGACAACACAACGACAACACAACGACAACACAACGACAACACAACGACAACACAACGACAACACAACGACAACACAACGACAACACAACGACAACACAACGACAACACAACGACAACACAACGACAACACAACGACAACACAACGACAACACAACGACAACACAACGACAACACAACGACAACACAACGACAACACAACGACAACACAACGACAACACAACGACAACACAACGACAACACAACGACAACACAACGACAACACAACGACAACACAACGACAACACAACGACAACACAACGACAACACAACGACAACACAACGACAACACAACGACAACACAACGACAACACAACGACAACACAACGACAACACAACGACAACACAACGACAACACAACGACAACACAACGACAACACAACGACAACACAACGACAACACAACGACAACACAACGACAACACAACGACAACACAACGACAACACAACGACAACACAACGACAACACAACGACAACACAACGACAACACAACGACAACACAACGACAACACAACGACAACACAACGACAACACAACGACAACACAACGACAACACAACGACAACACAACGACAACACAACGACAACACAACGACAACACAACGACAACACAACGACAACACAACGACAACACAACGACAACACAACGACAACACAACGACAACACAACGACAACACAACGACAACACAACGACAACACAACGACAACACAACGACAACACAACGACAACACAACGACAACACAACGACAACACAACGACAACACAACGACAACACAACGACAACACAACGACAACACAACGACAACACAACGACAACACAACGACAACACAACGACAACACAACGACAACACAACGACAACACAACGACAACACAACGACAACACAACGACAACACAACGACAACACAACGACAACACAACGACAACACAACGACAACACAACGACAACACAACGACAACACAACGACAACACAACGACAACACAACGACAACACAACGACAACACAACGACAACACAACGACAACACAACGACAACACAACGACAACACAACGACAACACAACGACAACACAACGACAACACAACGACAACACAACGACAACACAACGACAACACAACGACAACACAACGACAACACAACGACAACACAACGACAACACAACGACAACACAACGACAACACAACGACAACACAACGACAACACAACGACAACACAACGACAACACAACGACAACACAACGACAACACAACGACAACACAACGACAACACAACGACAACACAACGACAACACAACGACAACACAACGACAACACAACGACAACACAACGACAACACAACGACAACACAACGACAACACAACGACAACACAACGACAACACAACGACAACACAACGACAACACAACGACAACACAACGACAACACAACGACAACACAACGACAACACAACGACAACACAACGACAACACAACGACAACACAACGACAACACAACGACAACACAACGACAACACAACGACAACACAACGACAACACAACGACAACACAACGACAACACAACGACAACACAACGACAACACAACGACAACACAACGACAACACAACGACAACACAACGACAACACAACGACAACACAACGACAACACAACGACAACACAACGACAACACAACGACAACACAACGACAACACAACGACAACACAACGACAACACAACGACAACACAACGACAACAACGACAACGACAACAACGACAACGACAACAACAACGACAACGACAACAACGACAACGACGACAACGACAACAACGACAACAACAACAACCACAACAACAACAACAACAACAACGACAACAACAACAACGACAACAACAACGACAACACAACGACAACACAACGACAACACAACGACAACACAACGACAACACAACGACAACACAACGACAACACAACGACAACACAACGACAACACAACGACAACACAACGACAACACAACGACAACACAACGACAACACAACGACAACACAACGACAACACAACGACAACACAACGACAACACAACGACAACACAACGACAACACAACGACAACACAACGACAACACAACGACAACACAACGACAACACAACGACAACACAACGACAACACAACGACAACACAACGACAACACAACGACAACACAACGACAACACAACGACAACACAACGACAACACAACGACAACACAACGACAACACAACGACAACACAACGACAACACAACGACAACACAACGACAACACAACGACAACACAACGACAACACAACGACAACACAACGACAACACAACGACAACACAACGACAACACAACGACAACACAACGACAACACAACGACAACACAACGACAACACAACGACAACACAACGACAACACAACGACAACACAACGACAACACAACGACAACAC
>CAUJHA010000409.1:5000-10000 GCA_963170755.1 Amphimallon solstitiale | reverse complement strand
ACAACACAACGACAACACAACGACAACACAACGACAACACAACGACAACACAACGACAACACAACGACAACACAACGACAACACAACGACAACACAACGACAACACAACGACAACACAACGACAACACAACGACAACACAACGACAACACAACGACAACACAACGACAACACAACGACAACACAACGACAACACAACGACAACACAACGACAACACAACGACAACACAACGACAACACAACGACAACACAACGACAACACAACGACAACACAACGACAACACAACGACAACACAACGACAACACAACGACAACACAACGACAACACAACGACAACACAACGACAACACAACGACAACACAACGACAACACAACGACAACACAACGACAACACAACGACAACACAACGACAACACAACGACAACACAACGACAACACAACGACAACACAACGACAACACAACGACAACACAACGACAACACAACGACAACACAACGACAACACAACGACAACACAACGACAACACAACGACAACACAACGACAACACAACGACAACACAACGACAACACAACGACAACACAACGACAACACAACGACAACACAACGACAACACAACGACAACACAACGACAACACAACGACAACACAACGACAACACAACGACAACACAACGACAACACAACGACAACACAACGACAACACAACGACAACACAACGACAACACAACGACAACACAACGACAACACAACGACAACACAACGACAACACAACGACAACACAACGACAACACAACGACAACACAACGACAACACAACGACAACACAACGACAACACAACGACAACACAACGACAACACAACGACAACACAACGACAACACAACGACAACACAACGACAACACAACGACAACACAACGACAACACAACGACAACACAACGACAACACAACGACAACACAACGACAACACAACGACAACACAACGACAACACAACGACAACACAACGACAACACAACGACAACACAACGACAACACAACGACAACACAACGACAACACAACGACAACACAACGACAACACAACGACAACACAACGACAACACAACGACAACACAACGACAACACAACGACAACACAACGACAACACAACGACAACACAACGACAACACAACGACAACACAACGACAACACAACGACAACACAACGACAACACAACGACAACACAACGACAACACAACGACAACACAACGACAACACAACGACAACACAACGACAACACAACGACAACACAACGACAACACAACGACAACACAACGACAACACAACGACAACACAACGACAACACAACGACAACACAACGACAACACAACGACAACACAACGACAACACAACGACAACACAACGACAACACAACGACAACACAACGACAACACAACGACAACACAACGACAACACAACGACAACACAACGACAACACAACGACAACACAACGACAACACAACGACAACACAACGACAACACAACGACAACACAACGACAACACAACGACAACACAACGACAACACAACGACAACACAACGACAACACAACGACAACACAACGACAACACAACGACAACACAACGACAACACAACGACAACACAACGACAACACAACGACAACACAACGACAACACAACGACAACACAACGACAACACAACGACAACACAACGACAACACAACGACAACACAACGACAACACAACGACAACACAACGACAACACAACGACAACACAACGACAACACAACGACAACACAACGACAACACAACGACAACACAACGACAACACAACGACAACACAACGACAACACAACGACAACACAACGACAACACAACGACAACACAACGACAACACAACGACAACACAACGACAACACAACGACAACACAACGACAACACAACGACAACACAACGACAACACAACGACAACACAACGACAACACAACGACAACACAACGACAACACAACGACAACACAACGACAACACAACGACAACACAACGACAACACAACGACAACACAACGACAACACAACGACAACACAACGACAACACAACGACAACACAACGACAACACAACGACAACACAACGACAACACAACGACAACACAACGACAACACAACAACAACACAACGACAACACAACGACAACACAACGACAACACAACGACAACACAACGACAACACAACGACAACACAACGACAACACAACGACAACACAACGACAACACAACGACAACACAACGACAACACAACGACAACACAACGACAACACAACGACAACACAACGACAACACAACGACAACACAACGACAACACAACGACAACACAACGACAACACAACGAGAACACAACGACAACACAACGACAACACAACGACAACACAACGACAACACAACGACAACACAACGACAACACAACGACAACACAACGACAACACAACGACAACACAACGACAACACAACGACAACACAACGACAACACAACGACAACACAACGACAACACAACGACAACACAACGACAACACAACGACAACACAACGACAACACAACGACAACACAACGACAACACAACGACAACACAACGACAACACAACGACAACACAACGACAACACAACGACAACACAACGACAACACAACGACAACACAACGACAACACAACGACAACACAACGACAACACAACGACAACACAACGACAACACAACGACAACACAACGACAACACAACGACAACACAACGACAACACAACGACAACACAACGACAACACAACGACAACACAACGACAACACAACGACAACACAACGACAACACAACGACAACACAACGACAACACAACGACAACACAACGACAACACAACGACAACACAACGACAACACAACGACAACACAACGACAACACAACAACAACACAACGACAACACAACGACAACACAACGACAACACAACGACAACACAACGACAACACAACGACAACACAACGACAACACAACGACAACACAACGACAACACAACGACAACACAACGACAACACAACGACAACACAACGACAACACAACGACAACACAACGACAACACAACGACAACACAACGACAACACAACGACAACACAACGACAACACAACGACAACACAACGACAACACAACGACAACACAACGACAACACAACGACAACACAACGACAACACAACGACAACACAACGACAACACAACGACAACACAACGACAACACAACGACAACACAACGACAACACAACGACAACACAACGACAACACAACGACAACACAACGACAACACAACGACAACACAACGACAACACAACGACAACACAACGACAACACAACGACAACACAACGACAACACAACGACAACACAACGACAACACAACGACAACACAACGACAACACAACGACAACACAACGACAACACAACGACAACACAACGACAACACAACGACAACACAACGACAACACAACGACAACACAACGACAACACAACGACAACACAACGACAACACAACGACAACACAACGACAACACAACGACAACACAACGACAACACAACGACAACACAACGACAACACAACGACAACACAACGACAACACAACGACAACACAACGACAACACAACGACAACACAACGACAACACAACGACAACACAACGACAACACAACGACAACACAACGACAACACAACGACAACACAACGACAACACAACGACAACACAACGACAACACAACGACAACACAACGACAACACAACGACAACACAACGACAACACAACGACAACACAACGACAACACAACGACAACACAACGACAACACAACGACAACACAACGACAACACAACGACAACACAACGACAACACAACGACAACACAACGACAACACAACGACAACACAACGACAACACAACGACAACACAACGACAACACAACGACAACACAACGACAACACAACGACAACACAACGACAACAACGACAACGACAACAACGACAACGACAACAACAACGACAACAACGACAACGACAACAACAACGACAACAACGACAACGACGACAACGACAACAACGACAACAACAACAACAACAACAACAACGACAACAACAACGACAACACAACGACAACAACAACGACAACACAACGACAACACAACGACAACACAACGACAACACAACGACAACACAACGACAACACAACGACAACACAACGACAACACAACGACAACACAACGACAACACAACGACAACACAACGACAACACAACGACAACACAACGACAACACAACGACAACACAACGACAACACAACGACAACACAACGACAACACAACGACAACACAACGACAACACAACGACAACACAACGACAACACAACGACAACACAACGACAACACAACGACAACACAACGACAACACAACGACAACACAACGACAACACAACGACAACACAACGACAACACAACGACAACACAACGACAACACAACGACAACACAACGACAACACAACGACAACACAACGACAACACAACGACAACACAACGACAACACAACGACAACACAACGACAACACAACGACAACACAACGACAACACAACGACAACACAACGACAACACAACGACAACACAACGACAACACAACGACAACACAACGACAACACAACGACAACACAACGACAACACAACGACAACACAACGACAACACAACGACAACACAACGACAACACAACGACAACACAACGACAACACAACGACAACACAACGACAACACAACGACAACACAACGACAACACAACGACAACACAACGACAACACAACGACAACACAACGACAACACAACGACAACACAACGACAACACAACGACAACACAACGACAACACAACGACAACACAACGACAACACAACGACAACACAACGACAACACAACGACAACACAACGACAACACAACGACAACACAACGACAACAC
>CAUJHA010000408.1:0-35308 GCA_963170755.1 Amphimallon solstitiale | reverse complement strand
CTTTGAACATTCTCGTTCAAAGAAAAACGCAGGATTTAATAGGTCTATCTTATACAGATTTCCACTGGGAACACTCTCGTTCAAAGAAAAACGTTCTATCTCTTACCGTTTCCGAGATATTCGCGATTAAAGTTTCGAAAAAATGTCGATTTAGCAGGATTTAAAAGGTCTTTGAACATTCTCGTTCAAAGAAAAACGCAGGATTTAATAGGTCTATCTTATACAGATTTTCACTGGGAACACTCTCGTTCAAAGAAAAACGTTCCGTCTCTTACCGTTTCCGAGATATTCGCGATTAAAGTTTCGAAAAAATGTCGATTTAGCAGGATTTAAAAGGTCTTTGAACATTCTCGTTCAAAGAAAAACGCAGGATTTAATTGGTCTATCTTATACAGATTTTCACTGGGAACACTCTCGTTCAAAGAAAAACGTTCTATCTCTTACCGTTTCCGAGATATTCGCGATTAAAGTTTCGAAAAAATGTCGATTTAGCAGGATTTAAAAGGTCTTTGAACATTCTCGTTCAAAGAAAAACGCAGGATTTAATAGGTCTATCTTATACAGATTTTCACTGGGAACACTCTCGTTCAAAGAAAAACGTTCTATCTCTTACCGTTTCCGAGATATTCGCGATTAAAGTTTCGAAAAAATGTCGATTTAGCAGGATTTAAAAGGTCTTTGAACATTCTCGTTCAAAGAAAAACGCAGGATTTAATAGGTGTATCTTATACAGATTTTCACTGGGAACACTCTCGTTCAAAGAGAAACTTTCTATCTCTTACCGTTTCCGAGATATTCGCGATTAAAGTTTCGAAAAAATGTCGATTTAGCAGGATCTAAAAGGTCTTTGAACATTCTCGTTCAAAGAAAAACGCAGGATTTAATAGGTCTATCTTATACAGATTTTCACTGGGAACACTCTCGTTCAAAGAAAAACGTTCCATCTCTTACCGTTTCCGAGATATTCGCGATTAAAGTTTCGAAAAAATGTCGATTTAGCAGGATTTAAAAGGTCTTTGAACATTCTCGTTCAAAGAAAAACGCAGGATTTAATAGGTCTATCTTATACAGATTTTCACTGGGAACCCTCTCGTTCAAAGAAAAACGTTCCATCTCTTACCGTTTCCGAGATATTCGCGATTAAAGTTTCGAAAAAATGTCGATTTAGCAGGATCTAAAAGGTCTTTGAACATTCTCGTTCAAAGAAAAACGCAGGATTTAATAGGTCTATCTTATACAGATTTTCACTGGGAACACGCTCGTTCAAAGAAAAACGTTCTATCTCTTACCGTTTCCGAGATATTCGCGATTAAAGTTTCGAAAAAATGTCGATTTAGCAGGATTTAAAAGGTCTTTGAACATTCTCGTTCAAAGAAAAACGCAGGATTTAATAGGTCTATCTTATACAGATTTTCACTGGGAACACTCTCGTTCAAAGAAAAACGTTCTATCTCTTACCGTTTCCGAGATATTCGCGATTAAAGTTTCGAAAAAATGTCGATTTAGCAGGATTTAAAAGGTCTTTGAACATTCTCGTTCAAAGAAAAACGCAGGATTTAATAGGTCTATCTTATACAGATTTTCACTGGGAACACTCTCGTTCAAAGAAAAACGTTCCATCTCTTACCGTTTCCGAGATATTCGCGATTAAAGTTTCGAAAAAATGTCGATTTAGCAGGATCTAAAAGGTCTTTGAACATTCTCGTTCAAAGAAAAACGCAGGATTTAATAGGTCTATCTTATACAGATTTTCACTGGGAACACTCTCGTTCAAAGAAAAACGTTCTATCTCTTACCGTTTCCGAGATATTCGCGATTAAAGTTTCGAAAAAATGTCGATTTAGCAGGATTTAAAAGGTCTTTGAACATTCTCGTTCAAAGAAAAACGCAGGATTTAATAGGTCTATCTTATACAGATTTTCACTGGGAACCCTCTCGTTCAAAGAAAAACGTTCCATCTCTTACCGTTTCCGAGATATTCGCGATTAAAGTTTCGAAAAAATGTCGATTTAGCAGGATTTAAAAGGTCTTTGAACATTCTCGTTCAAAGAAAAACGCAGGATTTAATAAGTCTATCTTATACAGATTTTCACTGGGAACCCTCTCGTTCAAAGAAAAACGTTCCATCTCTTACCGTTTCCGAGATATTCGCGATTAAAGTTTCGAAAAAATGTCGATTTAGCAGGATTTAAAAGGTCTTTGAACATTCTCGTTCAAAGAAAAACGCAGGATTTAATAGGTCTATCTTATACAGATTTTCACTGGGAACACTCTCGTTCAAAGAAAAACGTTCTATCTCTTACCGTTTCCGAGATATTCGCGATTAAAGTTTCGAAAAAATGTCGATTTAGCAGGATTTAAAAGGTCTTTGAACATTCTCGTTCAAAGAAAAACGCAGGATTTAATAGGTGTATCTTATACAGATTTTCACTGGGAACACTCTCGTTCAAAGAGAAACTTTCTATCTCTTACCGTTTCCGAGATATTCGCGATTAAAGTTTCGAAAAAATGTCGATTTAGCAGGATCTAAAAGGTCTTTGAACATTCTCGTTCAAAGAAAAACGCAGGATTTAATAGGTCTATCTTATACAGATTTTCACTGGGAACACTCTCGTTCAAAGAAAAACGTTCCATCTCTTACCGTTTCCGAGATATTCGCGATTAAAGTTTCGAAAAAATGTCGATTTAGCAGGATTTAAAAGGTCTTTGAACATTCTCGTTCAAAGAAAAACGCAGGATTTAATAGGTCTATCTTATACAGATTTTCACTGGGAACACTCTCGTTCAAAGAAAAACGTTCCATCTCTTACCGTTTCCGAGATATTCGCGATTAAAGTTTCGAAAAAATGTCGATTTAGCAGGATTTAAAAGGTCTTTGAACATTCTCGTTCAAAGAAAAACGCAGGATTTAATAGTTCTATCTTATACAGATTTTCACTGGGAACACTCTCGTTCAAAGAAAAACGTTCTATCTCTTACCGTTTCCGAGATATTCGCGATTAAAATTTCGAAAAAATGTCGATTTAGCAGGATTTAAAAGGTCTTTGAACATTCTCGTTCAAAGAAAAACGCAGGATTTAATAGGTCTATCTTATACAGATTTCCACTGGGAACACTCTCGTTCAAAGAAAAACGTTCTATCTCTTACCGTTTCCGAGATATTCGCGATTAAAGTTTCGAAAAAATGTCGATTTAGCAGGATTTAAAAGGTCTTTGAACATTCTCGTTCAAAGAAAAACGCAGGATTTAATAGGTCTATCTTATACAGATTTTCACTGGGAACACTCTCGTTCAAAGAAAAACGTTCCGTCTCTTACCGTTTCCGAGATATTCGCGATTAAAGTTTCGAAAAAATGTCGATTTAGCAGGATTTAAAAGGTCTTTGAACATTCTCGTTCAAAGAAAAACGCAGGATTTAATTGGTCTATCTTATACAGATTTTCACTGGGAACACTCTCGTTCAAAGAAAAACGTTCTATCTCTTACCGTTTCCGAGATATTCGCGATTAAAGTTTCGAAAAAATGTCGATTTAGCAGGATTTAAAAGGTCTTTGAACATTCTCGTTCAAAGAAAAACGCAGGATTTAATAGGTCTATCTTATACAGATTTTCACTGGGAACACTCTCGTTCAAAGAAAAACGTTCTATCTCTTACCGTTTCCGAGATATTCGCGATTAAAGTTTCGAAAAAATGTCGATTTAGCAGGATTTAGAAGGTCTTTGAACATTCTCGTTCAAAGAAAAACGCAGGATTTAATAGGTGTATCTTATACAGATTTTCACTGGGAACACTCTCGTTCAAAGAGAAACTTTCTATCTCTTACCGTTTCCGAGATATTCGCGATTAAAGTTTCGAAAAAATGTCGATTTAGCAGGATCTAAAAGGTCTTTGAACATTCTCGTTCAAAGAAAAACGCAGGATTTAATAGGTCTATCTTATACAGATTTTCACTGGGAACACTCTCGTTCAAAGAAAAACGTTCCATCTCTTACCGTTTCCGAGATATTCGCGATTAAAGTTTCGAAAAAATGTCGATTTAGCAGGATTTAAAAGGTCTTTGAACATTCTCGTTCAAAGAAAAACGCAGGATTTAATAGGTCTATCTTATACAGATTTTCACTGGGAACCCTCTCGTTCAAAGAAAAACGTTCCATCTCTTACCGTTTCCGAGATATTCGCGATTAAAGTTTCGAAAAAATGTCGATTTAGCAGGATCTAAAAGGTCTTTGAACATTCTCGTTCAAAGAAAAACGCAGGATTTAATAGGTCTATCTTATACAGATTTTCACTGGGAACACGCTCGTTCAAAGAAAAACGTTCTATCTCTTACCGTTTCCGAGATATTCGCGATTAAAGTTTCGAAAAAATGTCGATTTAGCAGGATTTAAAAGGTCTTTGAACATTCTCGTTCAAAGAAAAACGCAGGATTTAATAGGTCTATCTTATACAGATTTTCACTGGGAACACTCTCGTTCAAAGAAAAACGTTCTATCTCTTACCGTTTCCGAGATATTCGCGATTAAAGTTTCGAAAAAATGTCGATTTAGCAGGATCTAAAAGGTCTTTGAACATTCTCGTTCAAAGAAAAACGCAGGATTTAATAGGTCTATCTTATACAGATTTTCACTGGGAACACTCTCGTTCAAAGAAAAACGTTCTATCTCTTACCGTTTCCGAGATATTCGCGATTAAAGTTTCGAAAAAATGTCGATTTAGCAGGATTTAAAAGGTCTTTGAACATTCTCGTTCAAAGAAAAACGCAGGATTTAATAGGTCTATCTTATACAGATTTTCACTGGGAACCCTCTCGTTCAAAGAAAAACGTTCCATCTCTTACCGTTTCCGAGATATTCGCGATTAAAGTTTCGAAAAAATGTCGATTTAGCAGGATTTAAAAGGTCTTTGAACATTCTCGTTCAAAGAAAAACGCAGGATTTAATAGGTCTATCTTATACAGATTTTCACTGGGAACCCTCTCGTTTAAAGAAAAACGTTCCATCTCTTACCGTTTCCGAGATATTCGCGATTAAAGTTTCGAAAAAATGTCGATTTAGCAGGATTTAAAAGGTCTTTGAACATTCTCGTTCAAAGAAAAACGCAGGATTTAATAGGTCTATCTTATACAGATTTTCACTGGGAACACTCTCGTTCAAAGAAAAACGTTCCATCTCTTACCGTTTCCGAGATATTCGCGATTAAAGTTTCGAAAAAATGTCGATTTAGCAGGATTTAAAAGGTCTTTGAACATTCTCGTTCAAAGAAAAACGCAGGATTTAATAGGTCTATCCTATACAGATTTTCACTGGGAATACTCTCGTTCAAAGAAAAACGTTCCATCTCTTACCGTTTCCGAGATATTCGCGATTAAAGTTTCGAAAAAATGTCGATTTAGCAGGATTTAAAAGGTCTTTGAACATTCTCGTTCAAAGAAAAACGCAGGATTTAATAGGTCTATCTTATACAGATTTTCACTGGGAACACTCTCGTTCAAAGAAAAACGTTCTATCTCTTACCGTTTCCGAGATATTCGCGATTAAAGTTTCGAAAAAATGTCGATTTAGCAGGATTTAAAAGGTCTTTGAACAATCTCGTTCAAAGAAAAACGCAGGATTTAATAGGTCTATCTGATACAGATTTTCACTGGGAACACTCTCGTTCAAAGAAAAACGTTCTATCTCTTACCGTTTCCGAGATATTCGCGATTAAAGTTTCGAAAAAATGTCGATTTAGCAGGATTTAAAAGGTCTTTGAACATTCTCGTTCAAAGAAAAACGCAGGATTTAATAGGTCTATCTTATACAGATTTTCACTGGGAACACTCTCGTTCAAAGAAAAACGTTCTATCTCTTACCGTTTCCGAGATATTCGCGATTAAAGTTTCGAAAAAATGTCGATTTAGCAGGATTTAAAAGGTCTTTGAACATTCTCGTTCAAAGAAAAACGCAGGATTTAATAGGTGTATCTTATACAGATTTTCACTGGGAACACTCTCGTTCAAAGACAAACTTTCTATCTCTTACCGTTTCCGAGATATTCGCGATTAAAGTTTCGAAAAAATGTCGATTTAGCAGGATCTAAAAGGTCTTTGAACATTCTCGTTCAAAGAAAAACGCAGGATTTAATAGGTCTATCTTATACAGATTTTCACTGGGAACACTCTCGTTCAAAGAAAAACGTTCCATCTCTTACCGTTTCCGAGATATTCGCGATTAAAGTTTCGAAAAAATGTCGATTTAGCAGGATTTAAAAGGTCTTTGAACATTCTCGTTCAAAGAAAAACGCAGGATTTAATAGGTCTATCTTATACAGATTTTCACTGGGAACACTCTCGTTCAAAGAAAAACGTTCCATCTCTTACCGTTTCCGAGATATTCGCGATTAAAGTTTCGAAAAATGTCGATTTAGCAGGATTTAAAAGGTCTTTGAACATTCTCGTTCAAAGAAAAACGCAGGATTTAATAGTTCTATCTTATACAGATTTTCACTGGGAACACTCTCGTTCAAAGAAAAACGTTCTATCTCTTACCCTTTCCGAGATATTCGCGATTAAAATTTCGAAAAAATGTCGATTTAGCAGGATTTAAAAGGTCTTTGAACATTCTCGTTCAAAGAAAAACGCAGGATTTAATAGGTCTATCTTATACAGATTTTCACTGGGAACACTCTCGTTCAAAGAAAAACGTTCTATCTCTTACCGTTTCCGAGATATTCGCGATTAAAGTTTCGAAAAAATGTCGATTTAGCAGGATTTAAAAGGTCTTTGAACATTCTCGTTCAAAGAAAAACGCAGGATTTAATAGGTCTATCTTATACAGATTTTCACTGGGAACACTCTCGTTCAAAGAAAAACGTTCCGTCTCTTACCGTTTCCGAGATATTCGCGATTAAAGTTTCGAAAAAATGTCGATTTAGCAGGATTTAAAAGGTCTTTGAACATTCTCGTTCAAAGAAAAACGCAGGATTTAATAGGTCTATCTTATACAGATTTTCACTGGGAACACTCTCGTTCAAAGAAAAACGTTCTATCTCTTACCGTTTCCGAGATATTCGCGATTAAAGTTTCGAAAAAATGTCGATTTAGCAGGATTTAAAAGGTCTTTGAACATTCTCGTTCAAAGAAAAACGCAGGATTTAATAGGTCTATCTTATACAGATTTTCACTGGGAACACTCTCGTTCAAAGAAAAACGTTCTATCTCTTACCGTTTCCGAGATATTCGCGATTAAAGTTTCGAAAAAATGTCGATTTAGCAGGATTTAAAAGGTCTTTGAACATTCTCGTTCAAAGAAAAACGCAGGATTTAATAGGTGTATCTTATACAGATTTTCACTGGGAACACTCTCGTTCAAAGAGAAACTTTCTATCTCTTACCGTTTCCGAGATATTCGCGATTAAAGTTTCGAAAAAATGTCGATTTAGCAGGATCTAAAAGGTCTTTGAACATTCTCGTTCAAAGAAAAACGCAGGATTTAATAGGTCTATCTTATACAGATTTTCACTGGGAACACTCTCGTTCAAAGAAAAACGTTCCATCTCTTACCGTTTCCGAGATATTCGCGATTAAAGTTTCGAAAAAATGTCGATTTAGCAGGATTTAAAAGGTCTTTGAACATTCTCGTTCAAAGAAAAACGCAGGATTTAATAGGTCTATCTTATACAGATTTTCACTGGGAACCCTCTCGTTCAAAGAAAAACGTTCCATCTCTTACCGTTTCCGAGATATTCGCGATTAAAGTTTCGAAAAAATGTCGATTTAGCAGGATCTAAAAGGTCTTTGAACATTCTCGTTCAAAGAAAAACGCAGGATTTAATAGGTCTATCTTATACAGATTTTCACTGGGAACACGCTCGTTCAAAGAAAAACGTTCTATCTCTTACCGTTTCCGAGATATTCGCGATTAAAGTTTCGAAAAAATGTCGATTTAGCAGGATTTAAAAGGTCTTTGAACATTCTCGTTCAAAGAAAAACGCAGGATTTAATAGGTCTATCTTATACAGATTTTCACTGGGAACACTCTCGTTCAAAGAAAAACGTTCTATCTCTTACCGTTTCCGAGATATTCGCGATTAAAGTTTCGAAAAAATGTCGATTTAGCAGGATTTAAAAGGTCTTTGAACATTCTCGTTCAAAGAAAAACGCAGGATTTAATAGGTCTATCTTATACAGATTTTCACTGGGAACACTCTCGTTCAAAGAAAAACGTTCTATCTCTTACCGTTTCCGAGATATTCGCGATTAAAGTTTCGAAAAAATGTCGATTTAGCAGGATTTAAAAGGTCTTTGAACATTCTCGTTCAAAGAAAAACGCAGGATTTAATAGGTCTATCTTATACAGATTTTCACTGGGAACACTCTCGTTCAAAGAAAAACGTTCCATCTCTTACCGTTTCCGAGATATTCGCGATTAAAGTTTCGAAAAAATGTCGATTTAGCAGGATCTAAAAGGTCTTTGAACATTCTCGTTCAAAGAAAAACGCAGGATTTAATAGGTCTATCTTATACAGATTTTCACTGGGAACACTCTCGTTCAAAGAAAAACGTTCTATCTCTTACCGTTTCCGAGATATTCGCGATTAAAGTTTCGAAAAAATGTCGATTTAGCAGGATTTAAAAGGTCTTTGAACATTCTCGTTCAAAGAAAAACGCAGGATTTAATAGGTCTATCTTATACAGATTTTCACTGGGAACCCTCTCGTTCAAAGAAAAACGTTCCATCTCTTACCGTTTCCGAGATATTCGCGATTAAAGTTTCGAAAAAATGTCGATTTAGCAGGATTTAAAAGGTCTTTGAACATTCTCGTTCAAAGAAAAACGCAGGATTTAATAGGTCTATCTTATACAGATTTTCACTGGGAACCCTCTCGTTCAAAGAAAAACGTTCCATCTCTTACCGTTTCCGAGATATTCGCGATTAAAGTTTCGAAAAAATGTCGATTTAGCAGGATTTAAAAGGTCTTTGAACATTCTCGTTCAAAGAAAAACGCAGGATTTAATAGGTCTATCTTATACAGATTTTCACTGGGAACACTCTCGTTCAAAGAAAAACGTTCCATCTCTTACCGTTTCCGAGATATTCGCGATTAAAGTTTCGAAAAAATGTCGATTTAGCAGGATTTAAAAGGTCTTTGAACATTCTCGTTCAAAGAAAAACGCAGGATTTAATAGGTCTATCCTATACAGATTTTCACTGGGAATACTCTCGTTCAAAGAAAAACGTTCCATCTCTTACCGTTTCCGAGATATTCGCGATTAAAGTTTCGAAAAAATGTCGATTTAGCAGGATTTAAAAGGTCTTTGAACATTCTCGTTCAAAGAAAAACGCAGGATTTAATAGGTCTATCTTATACAGATTTTCACTGGGAACACTCTCGTTCAAAGAAAAACGTTCCATCTCTTACCGTTTCCGAGATATTCGCGATTAAAGTTTCGAAAAAATGTCGATTTAGCAGGATTTAAAAGGTCTTTGAACATTCTCGTTCAAAGAAAAACGCAGGATTTAATAGGTCTATCTTATACAGATTTTCACTGGGAAAACTCTCGTTCAAAGAAAAACGTTCTATCTCTTACCGTTTCCGAGATATTCGCGATTAAAGTTTCGAAAAAATGTCGATTTAGCAGGATTTAAAAGGTCTTTGAACATTCTCGTTCAAAGAAAAACGCAGGATTTAATAGGTCTATCTTATACAGATTTTCACTGGGAACACTCTCGTTCAAAGAAAAACGTTCCATCTCTTACCGTTTCCGAGATATTCGCGATTAAAGTTTCGAAAAAATGTCGTTTAGCAGGATTTAAAAGGTCTTTGAACATTCTCGTTCAAAGAAAAACGCAGGATTTAATAGGTCTATCTTATACAGATTTTCACTGGGAACACTCGTTCAAAGAAAAACGTTCCATCTCTTACCGTTTCCGAGATATTCGCGATTAAAGTTTCGAAAAAATGTCGATTTAGCAGGATTTAAAAGGTCTTTGAACATTCTCGTTCAAAGAAAAACGCAGGATTTAATAGGTCTATCTTATACAGATTTTCACTGGGAACACTCTCGTACAAAGAAAAACGTTCCATCTCTTACCGTTTCCGAGATATTCGCGATTAAAGTTTCGAAAAAATGTCGATTTAGCAGGATTTAAAAGGTCTTTGAACATTCTCGTTCAAAGAAAAACGCAGGATTTAATAGGTCTATCTTATACAGATTTTCACTGGGAACCCTCTCGTTCAAAGAAAAACGTTCCATCTCTTACCGTTTCCGAGATATTCGCGATTAAAGTTTCGAAAAAATGTCGATTTAGCAGGATTTAAAAGGTCTTTGAACATTCTCGTTCAAAGAAAAACACAGGATTTAATAGGTCTATCTTATACAGATTTTCACTGGGAACCCTCTCGTTTAAAGAAAAACGTTCTATCTCTTACCGTTTCCGAGATATTCGCGTTTAGAGATAGAACGTTTTTCTTTGAACGAGAATGTTCAAAGACCTTTTAAATCCTGCTAAATCGACATTTTTTCGAAACTTTAATCGCGAATATCTCGGAAACGGTAAGAGATGGAACGTTTTTCTTTGAACGAGAGTGTTCCCAGTGAAAATCTGTATAAGATAGACCTATTAAATCCTGCGTTTTTCTTTGAACGAGAATGTTCAAAGACCTTTTAAATCCTGCTAAATCGACATTTTTTCGAAACTTTAATCGCGAATATCTCGGAAACGGTAAGAGATAGAACGTTTTTCTTTGAACGAGAGTTTTCCCAGTGAAAATCTGTATAAGATAGACCTATTAAATCCTGCGTTTTTCTTTGAACGAGAATGTTCAAAGACCTTTTAAATCCTGCTAAATCGACATTTTTTCGAAACTTTAATCGCGAATATCTCGGAAACGGTAAGAGATGGAACGTTTTTCTTTGAACGAGAGTGTTCCCAGTGAAAATCTGTATAAGATAGACCTATTAAATCCTGCGTTTTTCTTTGAACGAGAATGTTCAAAGACCTTTTAAATCCTGCTAAATCGACATTTTTTCGAAACTTTAATCGCGAATATCTCGGAAACGGTAAGAGATAGAACGTTTTTCTTTGAACGAGAGTTTTCCCAGTGAAAATCTGTATAAGATAGACCTATTAAATCCTGCGTTTTTCTTTGAACGAGAATGTTCAAAGACCTTTTAAATCCTGCTAAATCGACATTTTTTCGAAACTTTAATCGCGAATATCTCGGAAACGGTAAGAGATGGAACGTTTTTCTTTGAACGAGAGTGTTCCCAGTGAAAATATGTATAAGATAGACCTATTAAATCCTGCGTTTTTCTTTGAACGAGAATGTTCAAAGACCTTTTAAATCCTGCTAAATCGACATTTTTTCGAAACTTTAATCGCGAATATCTCGGAAACGGTAAGAGATGGAACGTTTTTCTTTGAACGAGAGTGTTCCCAGTGAAAATCTGTATAAGATAGACTGTTACAATACAAATATAGACTGTAACAATATTAAATTTATGAACTTGGTCATCAAAATTAACTTAATTATTGAAATTAATGATAATGATGTTTTGGAATAATTTTATTTGAATCTTGTTTATAATTACGTGATAAAGACAACAATGTTCTTTATATGAGTAGTATTTCTTGAGGTTGTAGTCATCCTGTATGTTGAGGGATTGAGTAGTTTCATTTTTCATTGTAGTTACCAAAATCTAGAGAGAAGAGATTTAAAATGTTGTTAGTATATTGTAGGATAAGTTATTATTTGTATAAGAACATATTCAATTGACGTTAATGATGTTAAAGGTAATTAAAAAAATTAATATTGAATAATGAATAGCTAAATTGGAATAAAATCACATTTCAAAATTCATATCACCGGATGTGACATTTAAAATGTCATTTTGACAACCGGTTAGTAAATTGATAGGAACCAGCTTATAAAATGTTTAAAGTACATAAGATGCTATTTAAAAGCCGAAAAGAATTAAATTAGTAAAGTTATTAATATTAGAAGATATTCAAAACATATAAAAAGATTTAAATTCTATGTTGTTTAGAAGGTATTTGCAGAAGAAATTGATTGGTGGATTTGAAAAAGTAGAGGGTTGTCTAGGGGATGAATAATAAAAACAGGAGATGCGAGATAATTTTGAAGAAAAACGGGCGCGTTTTAGCGAAGTATAATATTAAAACTCAAAAATCTATTAATAGAATAGAATAGAATAAAGTAAAAGTGTTCAAATTTAATATCTTGATACAAAGTTCATCAAGAAAAATAATTAAAAGTGATATAAAAATTTTAGGAAAGGAGAAGTTAATTTAAAGTATATAATTTAAAATTACTCACCTTAAAAGCATTCCCGAGAGCCATTTCTTTGGAGTTAATTAATGGTAGCAGTTCCGAGAACCAATTTCTTGAAGCAGTCCGAGAGCCATTTCTTTGAAGATAAATAATAATAGAAGTTCTGAGAACTAATTTCTTCAAGCAGTCAATCGTAGAGGTTCAGAAGTGCAAGGCGCAGCATTGAACGTAGAGATTTTGAAGTCCATGGTTGGAATTGCACAATTTTTTCATCGTCGAAGAGAGATATTGTCAAAATCCTGAAGTATCGAGGTATATTCACATTGCAGAACCAGTTTTTAGTGACAATAGGCCCAAAACAACATTGAAGAAGGTTATTAAGACTACAATGATCATCTAGAACATAAGGATAACATCTTACGAAGATACTGATAACCAGTTGAAATTAGAAGCATATATTATCGACATAGTGTATTCAGTTCGTATAAAGATTACGTATATTTTGGAAAGTATTTATATAATTCAGTTAATAGACTAATACTGTTGTTTAAAATAAAATTAGAATGTTATTAAGTATGCAAATCTCAAAGTATTATCAAATGGAATTTAAATCGTTTCTAGTTAGATAAATTGAAACTCGTACAACCTCAATTAATTATTTATTCGTACGTTTCTCTTGTAATATATTTGAAAAGAACCATTATAGGCGTCTTAAAATATTCATTAGAAAAAGTGGTTCTAAATTATTAATATATAAAGAAATATTTACCTTATAAAGTATATTAAAATAAAAGGATTGTTATTATTATTCCACAACTGCAAATTGCATTAAAAACGTCATTTGGATAGGTTTACAGTCTTGTTTGTAAATAAGATATTTGTTGATGTTCCTTTAAATTCAACCTCTATAATTTTTTTATTCACGATATTTATTAAACTTGTGAATATTTATATCGCTTGTAGTTTTATTGCTCTAAAGTATTCATCAGAGATAAACATTGGCTTGACAAGAGATTTATACCTAATCTGTAATAGTAAATAGAAAAACATATTTAATTTTATTTGTTATATGCAAATAAATGTTACTTACCAGTTCTACAATATAGTAAAGAAAGGTTAATTACTTATTTTAGACAGTAATTTAATTCAAAGCGGACCACTGACACGATATGAGATGAGTTCTAAAAGAATGAATTGAAGTTTTATCACAAGCGTAGTTAAACCAACTGTAAAATATAAAAACTACTAGTATTAAAATACTATGAACTGAAAGAGTTTAGGTTACTGATGGGTATACTACCAGTTATACAATTTTTAGAAATCTAATGTATTTCTTATGAACAGATATTTGGGCTAGTCGGTGCATATTTATAATATGAGTAATGGAAAACATTATATGATTAGTATTTTATTAAGACCTATTAAATCCTGCGTTTTTCTTTGAACGAGAATGTTCAAAGACCTTTTAAATCCTGCTAAATCGACATTTTTTCGAAACTTTAATCGCGAATATCTCGGAAACGGTAAGAGATGGAACGTTTTTCTTTGAACGAGAGGGTTCCCAGTGAAAATCTGTATAAGATAGACCTATTAAATCCTGCGTTTTTCTTTGAACGAGAATGTTCAAAGACCTTTTAAATCCTGCTAAATCGACATTTTTTCGAAACTTTAATCGCGAATATCTCGGAAACGGTAAGAGATGGAACGTTTTTCTTTGAACGAGAGGGTTCCCAGTGAAAATCTGTATAAGATAGACCTATTAAATCCTGCGTTTTTCTTTGAACGAGAATGTTCAAAGACCTTTTAAGTCCTGCTAAATCGACATTTTTTCGAAACTTTAATCGCGAATATCTCGGAAACGGTAAGAGATAGAACGTTTTTCTTTGAACGAGAGTGTTCCCAGTGAAAATCTGTATAAGATAGACCTATTAAATCCTGCGTTTTTCTTTGAACGAGAATGTTCAAAGACCTTTTAAATCCTGCTAAATCGACATTTTTTCGAAACTTTAATCGCGAATATCTCGGAAACGGTAAGAGATAGAACGTTTTTCTTTGAACGAGAGTGTTCCCAGTGAAAATCTGTATAAGATAGACCTATTAAATCCTGCGTTTTTCTTTGAACGAGAATGTTCAAAGACCTTTTAAATCCTGCTAAATCGACATTTTTTCGAAACTTTAATCGCGAATATCTCGGAAACGGTAAGAGATAGAACGTTTTTCTTTGAACGAGAGTGTTCCCAGTGAAAATCTGTATAAGATAGACCTATTAAATCCTGCTAAATCGACATTTTTTCGAAACTTCATACCGTTTCCTATATATTCGCGTTTAAAGTTTCGAAAAAATGTCGATTTAGCAGGATCTAAAAGGTCTTTGAACATTCTCGTTCAAAGAAAAACGCAGGATTTAATAGGTCTATCTTATACAGATTTTCACTGGGAACACTCTCGTTCAAAGAAAAACGTTCCATCTCTTACCGTTTCCGAGATATTCGCGATTAAAGTTTCGAAAAAATGTCGATTTAGCAGGATTTAAAAGGTCTTTGAACATTCTCGTTCAAAGAAAAACGCAGGATTTAATAGGTCTATCTTATACAGATTTTCACTGGGAACACTCTCGTTCAAAGAAAAACGTTCTATCTCTTACCGTTTCCGAGATATTCGCGATTAAAGTTTCGAAAAAATGTCGATTTAGCAGGATTTAAAAGGTCTTTGAACATTCTCGTTCAAAGAAAAACACAGGATTTAATAGGTCTATCTTATACAGATTTTCACTGGGAACCCTCTCGTTCAAAGAAAAACGTTCTATCTCTTACCGTTTCCGAGATATTCGCGTTTAGAGATAGAACGTTTTTCTTTGAACGAGAATGTTCAAAGACCTTTTAAATCCTGCTAAATCGACATTTTTTCGAAACTTTAATCGCGAATATCTCGGAAACGGTAAGAGATGGAACATTTTTCTTTGAACGAGAGTGTTCCCAGTGAAAATCTGTATAAGATAGACCTATTAAATCCTGCGTTTTTCTTTGAACGAGAATGTTCAAAGACCTTTTAAATCCTGCTAAATCGACATTTTTTCGAAACTTTAATCGCGAATATCTCGGAAACGGTAAGAGATGGAACGTTTTTCTTTGAACGAGAGGGTTCCCAGTGAAAATCTGTATAAGATAGACCTATTAAATCCTGCGTTTTTCTTTGAACGAGAATGTTCAAAGACCTTTTAAATCCTGCTAAATCGATATTTTTTCGAAACTTTAATCGCGAATATCTCGGAAACGGTAAGAGATGGAACGTTTTTCTTTGAACGAGAGTGTTCCCAGTGAAAATCTGTATAAGATAGACCTATTAAATCCTGCGTTTTTCTTTGAACGAGAATGTTCAAAGACCTTTTAAATCCTGCTAAATCGACATTTTTTCGAAACTTTAATCGCGAATATCTCGGAAACGGTAAGAGATGGAACGTTTTTCTTTGAACGAGTGTTCCCAGTGAAAATCTGTATAAGATAGACCTATTAAATCCTGCGTTTTTCTTTGAACGAGAATGTTCAAAGACCTTTTAAATCCTGCTAAATCGACATTTTTTCGAAACTTTAATCGCGAATATCTCGGAAACGGTAAGAGATGGAACGTTTTTCTTTGAACGAGAGTGTTCCCAGTGAAAATCTGTATAAGATAGACCTATTAAATCCTGCGTTTTTCTTTGAACGAGAATGTTCAAAGACCTTTTAAATCCTGCTAAATCGACATTTTTTCGAAACTTTAATCGCGAATATCTCGGAAACGGTAAGAGATAGAACGTTTTTCTTTGAACGAGAGTTTTCCCAGTGAAAATCTGTATAAGATAGACCTATTAAATCCTGCGTTTTTCTTTGAACGAGAATGTTCAAAGACCTTTTAAATCCTGCTAAATCGACATTTTTTCGAAACTTTAATCGCGAATATCTCGGAAACGGTAAGAGATGGAACGTTTTTCTTTGAACGAGAGTGTTCCCAGTGAAAATCTGTATAAGATAGACCTATTAAATCCTGCGTTTTTCTTTGAACGAGAATGTTCAAAGACCTTTTAAATCCTGCTAAATCGACATTTTTTCGAAACTTTAATCGCGAATATCTCGGAAACGGTAAGAGATGGAACGTTTTTCTTTGAACGAGAGTGTTCCCAGTGAAAATCTGTATAAGATAGACCTATTAAATCCTGCGTTTTTCTTTGAACGAGAATGTTCAAAGACCTTTTAAATCCTGCTAAATCGACATTTTTTCGAAACTTTAATCGCGAATATCTCGGAAACGGTAAGAGATGGAACGTTTTTCTTTGAACGAGAGTGTTCCCAGTGAAAATCTGTATAAGATAGACCTATTAAATCCTGCGTTTTTCTTTGAACGAGAATGTTCAAAGACCTTTTAAATCCTGCTAAATCGACATTTTTTCGAAACTTTAATCGCGAATATCTCGGAAACGGTAAGAGATAGAACGTTTTTCTTTGAACGAGAGTTTTCCCAGTGAAAATCTGTATAAGATAGACCTATTAAATCCTGCGTTTTTCTTTGAACGAGAATGTTCAAAGACCTTTTAAATCCTGCTAAATCGACATTTTTTCGAAACTTTAATCGCGAATATCTCGGAAACGGTAAGAGATGGAACGTTTTTCTTTGAACGAGAGTGTTCCCAGTGAAAATCTGTATAAGATAGACCTATTAAATCCTGCGTTTTTCTTTGAACGAGAATGTTCAAAGACCTTTTAAATCCTGCTAAATCGACATTTTTTCGAAACTTTAATCGCGAATATCTCGGAAACGGTAAGAGATAGAACGTTTTTCTTTGAACGAGAGTTTTCCCAGTGAAAATCTGTATAAGATAGACCTATTAAATCCTGCGTTTTTCTTTGAACGAGAATGTTCAAAGACCTTTTAAATCCTGCTAAATCGACATTTTTTCGAAACTTTAATCGCGAATATCTCGGAAACGGTAAGAGATGGAACGTTTTTCTTTGAACGAGAGTGTTCCCAGTGAAAATCTGTATAAGATAGACCTATTAAATCCTGCGTTTTTCTTTGAACGAGAATGTTCAAAGACCTTTTAAATCCTGCTAAATCGACATTTTTTCGAAACTTTAATCGCGAATATCTCGGAAACGGTAAGAGATGGAACGTTTTTCTTTGAACGAGAGTGTTCCCAGTGAAAATCTGTATAAGATAGACTGTTACAATACAAATATAGACTGTAACAATATTAAATTTATGAACTTGGTCATCAAAATTAACTTAATTATTGAAATTAATGATAATGATGTTTTGGAATAATTTTATTTGAATCTTGTTTATAATTACGTGATAAAGACAACAATGTTCTTTATATGAGTAGTATTTCTTGAGGTTGTAGTCATCCTGTATGTTGAGGGATTGAGTAGTTTCATTTTTCATTGTAGTTACCAAAATCTAGAGAGAAGAGATTTAAAATGTTGTTAGTATATTGTAGGATAAGTTATTATTTGTGTAAGAACATATTCAATTGACGTTAATGATGTTAAAGGTAATTAAAAAAATTAATATTGAATAATGAATAGCTAAATTGGAATAAAATCACATTTCAAAATTCATATCACCGGATGTGACATTTAAAATGTCATTTTGACAACCGGTTAGTAAATTGATAGGAACCAGCTTATAAAATGTTTAAAGTACATAAGATGCTATTTAAAAGCCGAAAAGAATTAAATTAGTAAAGTTATTAATATTAGAAGATATTCAAAACATATAAAAAGATTTAAATTCTATGTTGTTTAGAAGGTATTTGCAGAAGAAATTGATTGGTGGATTTGAAAAAGTAGAGGGTTGTCTAGGGGATGAATAATAAAAACAGGAGATGCGAGATAATTTTGAAGAAAAACGGGCGCGTTTTAGCGAAGTATAATATTAAAACTCAAAAATCTATTAATAGAATAGAATAGAATAAAGTAAAAGTGTTCAAATTTAATATCTTGATACAAAGTTCATCAAGAAAAATAATTAAAAGTGATATAAAAATTTTAGGAAAGGAGAAGTTAATTTAAAGTATATAATTTAAAATTACTCACCTTAAAAGCAGTCCCGAGAGCCATTTCTTTGGAGTTAATTAATGGTAGCAGTTCCGAGAACCAATTTCTTGAAGCAGTCCGAGAGCCATTTCTTTGAAGATAAATAATAATAGAAGTTCTGAGAACTAATTTCTTCAAGCAGTCAATCGTAGAGGTTCAGAAGTGCAAGGCGCAGCATTGAACGTAGAGATTTTGAAGTCCATGGTTGGAATTGCACAATTTTTTCATCGTCGAAGAGAGATATTGTCAAAATCCTGAAGTATCGAGGTATATTCACATTGCAGAACCAGTTTTTAGTGACAATAGGCCCAAAACAACATTGAAGAAGGTTATTAAGACTACAATGATCATCTAGAACATAAGGATAACATCTTACGAAGATACTGATAACCAGTTGAAATTAGAAGCATATATTATCGACATAGTGTATTCAGGTCGTATAAAGATTACGTATATTTTGGAAAGTATTTATATAATTCAGTTAATAGACTAATACTGTTGTTTAAAATAAAATTAGAATGTTATTAAGTATGCAAATCTCAAAGTATTATCAAATGGAATTTAAATCGTTTCTAGTTAGATAAATTGAAACTCGTACAACCTCAATTAATTATTTATTCGTACGTTTCTCTTGTAATATATTTGAAAAGAACCATTATAGGTGTCTTAAAATATTCATTAGAAAAAGTGGTTCTAAATTATTAATATATAAAGAAATATTTACCTTATAAAGTATATTAAAATAAAAGGATTGTTATTATTATTCCACAACTGCAAATTGCATTAAAAACGTCATTTGGATAGGTTTACAGTCTTGTTTGTAAATAAGATATTTGTTGATGTTCCTTTAAATTCAACCTCTATAATTTTTTTATTCACGATATTTATTAAACTTGTGAATATTTATATCGCTTGTAGTTTTATTGCTCTAAAGTATTCATCAGAGATAAACATTGGCTTGACAAGAGATTTATACCTAATCTGTAATAGTAAATAGAAAAACATATTTAATTTTATTTGTTATATGCAAATAAATGTTACTTACCAGTTCTACAATATAGTAAAGAAAGGTTAATTACTTATTTTAGACAGTAATTTAATTCAAAGCGGACCACTGACACGATATGAGATGAGTTCTAAAAGAATGAATTGAAGTTTTATCACAAGCGTAGTTAAACCAACTGTAAAATATAAAAACTACTAGTATTAAAATACTATGAACTGAAAGAGTTTAGGTTACTGATGGGTATACTACCAGTTATACAATTTTTAGAAATCTAATGTATTTCTTATGAACAGATATTTGGGCTAGTCGGTGCATATTTATAATATGAGTAATGGAAAACATTATATGATTAGTATTTTATTAAGACCTATTAAATCCTGCGTTTTTCTTTGAACGAGAATGTTCAAAGACCTTTTAAATCCTGCTAAATCGACATTTTTTCGAAACTTTAATCGCGAATATCTCGGAAACGGTAAGAGATGGAACGTTTTTCTTTGAACGAGAGGGTTCCCAGTGAAAATCTGTATAAGATAGACCTATTAAATCCTGCGTTTTTCTTTGAACGAGAATGTTCAAAGACCTTTTAAATCCTGCTAAATCGACATTTTTTCGAAATTTTAATCGCGAATATCTCGGAAACGGTAAGAGATGGAACGTTTTTCTTTGAACGAGAGGGTTCCCAGTGAAAATCTGTATAAGATAGACCTATTAAATCCTGCGTTTTTCTTTGAACGAGAATGTTCAAAGACCTTTTAAATCCTGCTAAATCGACATTTTTTCGAAACTTTAATCGCGAATATCTCGGAAACGGTAAGAGATAGAACGTTTTTCTTTGAACGAGAGTGTTCCCAGTGAAAATCTGTATAAGATAGACCTATTAAATCCTGCGTTTTTCTTTGAACGAGAATGTTCAAAGACCTTTTAAATCCTGCTAAATCGACATTTTTTCGAAACTTTAATCGCGAATATCTCGGAAACGGTAAGAGATAGAACGTTTTTCTTTGAACGAGAGTGTTCCCAGTGAAAATCTGTATAAGATAGACCTATTAAATCCTGCGTTTTTCTTTGAACGAGAATGTTCAAAGACCTTTTAAATCCTGCTAAATCGACATTTTTTCGAAACTTTAATCGCGAATATCTCGGAAACGGTAAGAGATAGAACGTTTTTCTTTGAACCAGAGTGTTCCCAGTGAAAATCTGTATAAGATAGACCTATTAAATCCTGCGTTTTTCTTTGAACGAGAATGTTCAAAGACCTTTTAAATCCTGCTAAATCGACATTTTTTCGAAACTTTAATCGCGAATATCTCGGAAACGGTAAGAGATAGAACGTTTTTCTTTGAACGAGAGTGTTCCCAGTGAAAATCTGTATAAGATAGACCTATTAAATCCTGCGTTTTTCTTTGAACGAGAATGTTCAAAGACCTTTTAAATCCTGCTAAATCGACATTTTTTCGAAACTTTAATCGCGAATATCTCGGAAACGGTAAGAGATGGAACGTTTTTCTTTGAACGAGAGTGTTCCCAGTGAAAATCTGTATAAGATAGACCTATTAAATCCTGCGTTTTTCTTTGAACGAGAATGTTCAAAGACCTTTTAAGTCCTGCTAAATCGACATTTTTTCGAAACTTTAATCGCGAATATCTCGGAAACGGTAAGAGATGGAACGTTTTTCTTTGAACGAGAGTGTTCCCAGTGAAAATCTGTATAAGATAGACCTATTAAATCCTGCGTTTTTCTTTGAACGAGAATGTTCAAAGACCTTTTAAATCCTGCTAAATCGACATTTTTTCGCAACTTTAATCGCGAATATCTCGGAAACGGTAAGAGATGGAACGTTTTTCTTTGAACGAGAGGGTTCCCAGTGAAAATCTGTATAAGATAGACCTATTAAATCCTGCGTTTTTCTTTGAACGAGAATGTTCAAAGACCTTTTAAATCCTGCTAAATCGACATTTTTTCGAAACTTTAATCGCGAATATCTCGGAAACGGTAAGAGATAGAACGTTTTTCTTTGAACGAGAGTGTTCCCAGTGAAAATCTGTATAAGATAGACCTATTAAATCCTGCGTTTTTCTTTGAACGAGAATGTTCAAAGACCTTTTAAATCCTGCTAAATCGACATTTTTTCGAAACTTTAATCGCGAATATCTCGGAAACGGTAAGAGATGGAACGTTTTTCTTTGAACGAGAGTGTTCCCAGTGAAAATCTGTATAAGATAGACCTATTAAATCCTGCGTTTTTCTTTGAACGAGAATGTTCAAAGACCTTTTAAATCCTGCTAAATCGACATTTTTTCGAAACTTTAATCGCGAATATCTCGGAAACGGTAAGAGATAGAACGTTTTTCTTTGAACGAGAGTGTTCCCAGTGAAAATCTGTATAAGATAGACCTATTAAATCCTGCGTTTTTCTTTGAACGAGAATGTTCAAAGACCTTTTAAATCCTGCTAAATCGACATTTTTTCGAAACTTTAATCGCGAATATCTCGGAAACGGTAAGAGATAGAACGTTTTTCTTTGAACGAGAGTGTTCCCAGTGAAAATCTGTATAAGATAGACCTATTAAATCCTCGTTTTTCTTTGAACGAGAATGTTCAAAGACCTTTCAAATCCTGCTAAATCGACATTTTTTCGAAACTTTAATCGCGAATATCTCGGAAACGGTAAGAGATGGAACGTTTTTCTTTGAACGAGAGGGTTCCCAGTGAAAATCTGTATAAGATAGACCTATTAAATCCTGCGTTTTTCTTTGAACGAGAATGTTCAAAGACCTTTTAAATCCTGCTAAATCGACATTTTTTCGAAACTTTAATCGCGAATATCTCGGAAACGGTAAGAGATGGAACGTTTTTCTTTGAACGAGAGTGTTCCCAGTGAAAATCTGTATAAGATAGACCTATTAAATCCTGCGTTTTTCTTTGAACGAGAATGTTCAAAGACCTTTTAAATCCTGCTAAATCGACATTTTTTCGAAACTTTAATCGCGAATATCTCGGAAACGGTAAGAGATGGAACGTTTTTCTTTGAACGAGAGTGTTCCCAGTGAAAATCTGTATAAGATAGACCTATTAAATCCTGCGTTTTTCTTTGAACGAGAATGTTCAAAGACCTTTTAAATCCTGCTAAATCGACATTTTTTCGAAACTTTAATCGCGAATATCTCGGAAACGGTAAGAGATAGAACGTTTTTCTTTGAACGAGAGTTTTCCCAGTGAAAATCTGTATAAGATAGACCTATTAAATCCTGCGTTTTTCTTTGAACGAGAATGTTCAAAGACCTTTTAAATCCTGCTAAATCGACATTTTTTCGAAACTTTAATCGCGAATATCTCGGAAACGGTAAGAGATGGAACGTTTTTCTTTGAACGAGAGTGTTCCCAGTGAAAATCTGTATAAGATAGACCTATTAAATCCTGCGTTTTTCTTTGAACGAGAATGTTCAAAGACCTTTTAAATCCTGCTAAATCGACATTTTTTCGAAACTTTAATCGCGAATATCTCGGAAACGGTAAGAGATAGAACGTTTTTCTTTGAACGAGAGTTTTCCCAGTGAAAATCTGTATAAGATAGACCTATTAAATCCTGCGTTTTTCTTTGAACGAGAATGTTCAAAGACCTTTTAAATCCTGCTAAATCGACATTTTTTCGAAACTTTAATCGCGAATATCTCGGAAACGGTAAGAGATGGAACGTTTTTCTTTGAACGAGAGGGTTCCCAGTGAAAATCTGTATAAGATAGACCTATTAAATCCTGCGTTTTTCTTTGAACGAGAATGTTCAAAGACCTTTTAAATCCTGCTAAATCGACATTTTTTCGAAATTTTAATCGCGAATATCTCGGAAACGGTAAGAGATGGAACGTTTTTCTTTGAACGAGAGGGTTCCCAGTGAAAATCTGTATAAGATAGACCTATTAAATCCTGCGTTTTTCTTTGAACGAGAATGTTCAAAGACCTTTTAAATCCTGCTAAATCGACATTTTTTCGAAACTTTAATCGCGAATATCTCGGAAACGGTAAGAGATAGAACGTTTTTCTTTGAACGAGAGTGTTCCCAGTGAAAATCTGTATAAGATAGACCTATTAAATCCTGCGTTTTTCTTTGAACGAGAATGTTCAAAGACCTTTTAAATCCTGCTAAATCGACATTTTTTCGAAACTTTAATCGCGAATATCTCGGAAACGGTAAGAGATAGAACGTTTTTCTTTGAACGAGAGTGTTCCCAGTGAAAATCTGTATAAGATAGACCTATTAAATCCTGCGTTTTTCTTTGAACGAGAATGTTCAAAGACCTTTTAAATCCTGCTAAATCGACATTTTTTCGAAACTTTAATCGCGAATATCTCGGAAACGGTAAGAGATAGAACGTTTTTCTTTGAACGAGAGTGTTCCCAGTGAAAATCTGTATAAGATAGACCTATTAAATCCTGCGTTTTTCTTTGAACGAGAATGTTCAAAGACCTTTTAAATCCTGCTAAATCGACATTTTTTTCGAAACTTTAATCGCGAATATCTCGGAAACGGTAAGAGATGGACGTTTTTCTTTGAACGAGAGTGTTCCCAGTGAAAATCTGTATAAGATAGACCTATTAAATCCTGCGTTTTTCTTTGAACGAGAATGTTCAAAGACCTTTTAAGTCCTGCTAAATCGACATTTTTTCGAAACTTTAATCGCGAATATCTCGGAAACGGTAAGAGATGGAACGTTTTTCTTTGAACGAGAGTGTTCCCAGTGAAAATCTGTATAAGATAGACCTATTAAATCCTGCGTTTTTCTTTGAACGAGAATGTTCAAAGACCTTTTAAATCCTGCTAAATCGACATTTTTTCGCAACTTTAATCGCGAATATCTCGGAAACGGTAAGAGATGGAACGTTTTTCTTTGAACGAGAGGGTTCCCAGTGAAAATCTGTATAAGATAGACCTATTAAATCCTGCGTTTTTCTTTGAACGAGAATGTTCAAAGACCTTTTAAATCCTGCTAAATCGACATTTTTTCGAAACTTTAATCGCGAATATCTCGGAAACGGTAAGAGATAGAACGTTTTTCTTTGAACGAGAGTGTTCCCAGTGAAAATCTGTATAAGATAGACCTATTAAATCCTGCGTTTTTCTTTGAACGAGAATGTTCAAAGACCTTTTAAATCCTGCTAAATCGACATTTTTTCGAAACTTTAATCGCGAATATCTCGGAAACGGTAAGAGATGGAACGTTTTTCTTTGAACGAGAGTGTTCCCAGTGAAAATCTGTATAAGATAGACCTATTAAATCCTGCGTTTTTCTTTGAACGAGAATGTTCAAAGACCTTTTAAATCCTGCTAAATCGACATTTTTTCGAAACTTTAATCGCGAATATCTCGGAAACGGTAAGAGATAGAACGTTTTTCTTTGAACGAGAGTGTTCCCAGTGAAAATCTGTATAAGATAGACCTATTAAATCCTGCGTTTTTCTTTGAACGAGAATGTTCAAAGACCTTTTAAATCCTGCTAAATCGACATTTTTTCGAAACTTTAATCGCGAATATCTCGGAAACGGTAAGAGATAGAACGTTTTTCTTTGAACGAGAGTGTTCCCAGTGAAAATCTGTATAAGATAGACCTATTAAATCCTCGTTTTTCTTTGAACGAGAATGTTCAAAGACCTTTCAAATCCTGCTAAATCGACATTTTTTCGAAACTTTAATCGCGAATATCTCGGAAACGGTAAGAGATGGAACGTTTTTCTTTGAACGAGAGGGTTCCCAGTGAAAATCTGTATAAGATAGACCTATTAAATCCTGCGTTTTTCTTTGAACGAGAATGTTCAAAGACCTTTTAAATCCTGCTAAATCGACATTTTTTCGAAACTTTAATCGCGAATATCTCGGAAACGGTAAGAGATGGAACGTTTTTCTTTGAACGAGAGTGTTCCCAGTGAAAATCTGTATAAGATAGACCTATTAAATCCTGCGTTTTTCTTTGAACGAGAATGTTCAAAGACCTTTTAAATCCTGCTAAATCGACATTTTTTCGAAACTTTAATCGCGAATATCTCGGAAACGGTAAGAGATGGAACGTTTTTCTTTGAACGAGAGTGTTCCCAGTGAAAATCTGTATAAGATAGACCTATTAAATCCTGCGTTTTTCTTTGAACGAGAATGTTCAAAGACCTTTTAAATCCTGCTAAATCGACATTTTTTCGAAACTTTAATCGCGAATATCTCGGAAACGGTAAGAGATAGAACGTTTTTCTTTGAACGAGAGTTTTCCCAGTGAAAATCTGTATAAGATAGACCTATTAAATCCTGCGTTTTTCTTTGAACGAGAATGTTCAAAGACCTTTTAAATCCTGCTAAATCGACATTTTTTCGAAACTTTAATCGCGAATATCTCGGAAACGGTAAGAGATGGAACGTTTTTCTTTGAACGAGAGTGTTCCCAGTGAAAATCTGTATAAGATAGACCTATTAAATCCTGCGTTTTTCTTTGAACGAGAATGTTCAAAGACCTTTTAAATCCTGCTAAATCGACATTTTTTCGAAACTTTAATCGCGAATATCTCGGAAACGGTAAGAGATAGAACGTTTTTCTTTGAACGAGAGTTTTCCCAGTGAAAATCTGTATAAGATAGACCTATTAAATCCTGCGTTTTTCTTTGAACGAGAATGTTCAAAGACCTTTTAAATCCTGCTAAATCGACATTTTTTCGAAACTTTAATCGCGAATATCTCGGAAACGGTAAGAGATGGAACGTTTTTCTTTGAACGAGAGGGTTCCCAGTGAAAATCTGTATAAGATAGACCTATTAAATCCTGCGTTTTTCTTTGAACGAGAATGTTCAAAGACCTTTTAAATCCTGCTAAATCGACATTTTTTCGAAATTTTAATCGCGAATATCTCGGAAACGGTAAGAGATGGAACGTTTTTCTTTGAACGAGAGGGTTCCCAGTGAAAATCTGTATAAGATAGACCTATTAAATCCTGCGTTTTTCTTTGAACGAGAATGTTCAAAGACCTTTTAAATCCTGCTAAATCGACATTTTTTCGAAACTTTAATCGCGAATATCTCGGAAACGGTAAGAGATAGAACGTTTTTCTTTGAACGAGAGTGTTCCCAGTGAAAATCTGTATAAGATAGACCTATTAAATCCTGCGTTTTTCTTTGAACGAGAATGTTCAAAGACCTTTTAAATCCTGCTAAATCGACATTTTTTCGAAACTTTAATCGCGAATATCTCGGAAACGGTAAGAGATAGAACGTTTTTCTTTGAACGAGAGTGTTCCCAGTGAAAATCTGTATAAGATAGACCTATTAAATCCTGCGTTTTTCTTTGAACGAGAATGTTCAAAGACCTTTTAAATCCTGCTAAATCGACATTTTTTCGAAACTTTAATCGCGAATATCTCGGAAACGGTAAGAGATAGAACGTTTTTCTTTGAACCAGAGTGTTCCCAGTGAAAATCTGTATAAGATAGACCTATTAAATCCTGCGTTTTTCTTTGAACGAGAATGTTCAAAGACCTTTTAAATCCTGCTAAATCGACATTTTTTCGAAACTTTAATCGCGAATATCTCGGAAACGGTAAGAGATAGAACGTTTTTCTTTGAACGAGAGTGTTCCCAGTGAAAATCTGTATAAGATAGACCTATTAAATCCTGCGTTTTTCTTTGAACGAGAATGTTCAAAGACCTTTTAAATCCTGCTAAATCGACATTTTTTCGAAACTTTAATCGCGAATATCTCGGAAACGGTAAGAGATGGAACGTTTTTCTTTGAACGAGAGTGTTCCCAGTGAAAATCTGTATAAGATAGACCTATTAAATCCTGCGTTTTTCTTTGAACGAGAATGTTCAAAGACCTTTTAAGTCCTGCTAAATCGACATTTTTTCGAAACTTTAATCGCGAATATCTCGGAAACGGTAAGAGATGGAACGTTTTTCTTTGAACGAGAGTGTTCCCAGTGAAAATCTGTATAAGATAGACCTATTAAATCCTGCGTTTTTCTTTGAACGAGAATGTTCAAAGACCTTTTAAATCCTGCTAAATCGACATTTTTTCGCAACTTTAATCGCGAATATCTCGGAAACGGTAAGAGATGGAACGTTTTTCTTTGAACGAGAGGGTTCCCAGTGAAAATCTGTATAAGATAGACCTATTAAATCCTGCGTTTTTCTTTGAACGAGAATGTTCAAAGACCTTTTAAATCCTGCTAAATCGACATTTTTTCGAAACTTTAATCGCGAATATCTCGGAAACGGTAAGAGATAGAACGTTTTTCTTTGAACGAGAGTGTTCCCAGTGAAAATCTGTATAAGATAGACCTATTAAATCCTGCGTTTTTCTTTGAACGAGAATGTTCAAAGACCTTTTAAATCCTGCTAAATCGACATTTTTTCGAAACTTTAATCGCGAATATCTCGGAAACGGTAAGAGATGGAACGTTTTTCTTTGAACGAGAGTGTTCCCAGTGAAAATCTGTATAAGATAGACCTATTAAATCCTGCGTTTTTCTTTGAACGAGAATGTTCAAAGACCTTTTAAATCCTGCTAAATCGACATTTTTTCGAAACTTTAATCGCGAATATCTCGGAAACGGTAAGAGATAGAACGTTTTTCTTTGAACGAGAGTGTTCCCAGTGAAAATCTGTATAAGATAGACCTATTAAATCCTGCGTTTTTCTTTGAACGAGAATGTTCAAAGACCTTTTAGATCCTGCTAAATCGACATTTTTTCGAAACTTTAATCGCGAATATCTCGGAAACGGTAAGAGATAGAACGTTTTTCTTTGAACGAGAGTGTTCCCAGTGAAAATCTGTATAAGATAGACCTATTAAATCCTGCGTTTTTCTTTGAACGAGAATGTTCAAAGACCTTTTAAATCCTGCTAAATCGACATTTTTTCGAAACTTTAATCGCGAATATCTCGGAAACGGTAAGAGATAGAACGTTTTTCTTTGAACGAGAGTGTTCCTAGTGAAAATCTGTATAAGATAGACCTATTAAATCCTGCGTTTTTCTTTGAACGAGAATGTTCAAAGACCTTTTAAGTCCTGCTAAATCGACATTTTTTCGAAACTTTAATCGCGAATATCTCGGAAACGGTAAGAGATGGAACGTTTTTCTTTGAACGAGAGTGTTCCCAGTGAAAATCTGTATAAGATAGACCTATTAAATCCTGCGTTTTTCTTTGAACGAGAATGTTCAAAGACCTTTTAAATCCTGCTAAATCGACATTTTTTCGAAACTTTAATCGCGAATATCTCGGAAACGGTAAGAGATGGAACGTTTTTCTTTGAACGAGAGTGTTCCCAGTGAAAATCTGTATAAGATAGACCTATTAAATCCTGCGTTTTTCTTTGAACGAGAATGTTCAAAGACCTTTTAAATCCTGCTAAATCGACATTTTTTCGAAACTTTAATCGCGAATATCTCGGAAACGGTAAGAGATAGAACGTTTTTCTTTGAACGAGAGTGTTCCCAGTGAAAATCTGTATAAGATAGACCTATTAAATCCTGCGTTTTTCTTTGAACGAGAATGTTCAAAGACCTTTTAAATCCTGCTAAATCGACATTTTTTCGAAACTTTAATCGCGAATATCTCGGAAACGGTAAGAGATAGAACGTTTTTCTTTGAACGAGAGTGTTCCCAGTGAAAATCTGTATAAGATAGACCTATTAAATCCTGCGTTTTTCTTTGAACGAGAATGTTCAAAGACCTTTTAAATCCTGCTAAATCGACATTTTTTCGAAACTTTAATCGCGAATATCTCGGAAACGGTAGGAGATGGAACGTTTTTCTTTGAACGAGAGTATTCCCAGTGAAAATCTGTATAAGATAGACCTATTAAATCCTGCGTTTTTCTTTGAACGAGAATGTTCAAGAACCTTTTAAATCCTGCTAAATCGACATTTTTTCGAAACTTTAATCGCGAATATCTCGGAAACGGTAAGAGATAGAACGTTTTTCTTTGAACGAGAGGGTTCCCAGTGAAAATCTGTATAAGATAGACCTATTAAATCCTGCGTTTTTCTTTGAACGAGAATGTTCAAAGACCTTTTAAATCCTGCTAAATCGACATTTTTTCGAAATTTTAATCGCGAATATCTCGGAAACGGTAAGAGATGGAACGTTTTTCTTTGAACGAGAGGGTTCCCAGTGAAAATCTGTATAAGATACACCTATTAAATCCTGCGTTTTTCTTTGAACGAGAATGTTCAAAGACCTTTTAAATCCTGCTAAATCGACATTTTTTCGAAACTTTAATCGCGAATATCTCGGAAACGGTAAGAGATGGAACGTTTTTCTTTGAACGAGAGGGTTCCCAGTGAAAATCTGTATAAGATAGACCTATTAAATCTTGCGTTTTTCTTTGAACGAGAATGTTCAAAGACCTTTTAAATCCTGCTAAATCGACAGTGAAAATCTGTATAAGATAGACCTATTAAATCCTGCGTTTTTCTTTGAACGAGAATGTTCAAAGACCTTTTAAATCCTGCTAAATCGACATTTTTTCGAAACTTTAATCGCGAATATCTCGGAAACGGTAAGAGATAGAACGTTTTTCTTTGAACGAGAGTGTTCCCAGTGAAAATCTGTATAAGATAGACCTATTAAATCCTGCGTTTTTCTTTGAACGAGAATGTTCAAAGACCTTTTAAATCCTGCTAAATCGACATTTTTTCGAAACTTTAATCGCGAATATCTCGGAAACGGTAAGAGATGGAACGTTTTTCTTTGAACGAGAGGGTTCCCAGTGAAAATCTATATAAGATAGACCTATTAAATCCTGCGTTTTTCTTTGAACGAGAATGTTCAAAGACCTTTTAAATCCTGCTAAATCGACATTTTTTCGAAACTTTAATCGCGAATATCTCGGAAACGGTAAGAGATGGAACGTTTTTCTTTGAACGAGAGGGTTCCCAGTGAAAATCTGTATAAGATAGACCTATTAAATCCTGCGTTTTTCTTTGAACGAGAATGTTCAAAGACCTTTTACATCCTGCTAAATCGACATTTTTTCGAAACTTTAATCGCGAATATCTCGGAAACGGTAAGAGATAGAACGTTTTTCTTTGAACGAGAGTGTTCCCAGTGAAAATCTGTATAAGATAGACCTATTAAATCCTGCGTTTTTCTTTGAACGAGAATGTTCAAAGACCTTTTAAATCCTGCTAAATCGACATTTTTTCGAAACTTTAATCGCGAATATCTCGGAAACGGTAAGAGATGGAACGTTTTTCTTTGAACGAGAGTGTTCCCAGTGAAAATCTGTATAAGATAGACCTATTAAATCCTGCGTTTTTCTTTGAACGAGAATGTTCAAAGACCTTTTAAATCCTGCTAAATCGACATTTTTTCGAAACTTTAATCGCGAATATCTCGGAAACGGTAAGAGATGGAACGTTTTTCTTTGAACGAGAGGGTTCCCAGTGAAAATCTATATAAGATAGACCTATTAAATCCTGCGTTTTTCTTTGAACGAGAATGTTCAAAGACCTTTTAAATCCTGCTAAATCGACATTTTTTCGAAACTTTAATCGCGAATATCTCGGAAACGGTAAGAGATAGAACGTTTTTCTTTGAACGAGAGTGTTCCCAGTGAAAATCTGTATAAGATAGACCTATTAAATCCTGCGTTTTTCTTTGAACGAGAATGTTCAAAGACCTTTTAGATCCTGCTAAATCGACATTTTTTCGAAACTTTAATCGCGAATATCTCGGAAACGGTAAGAGATAGAACGTTTTTCTTTGAACGAGAGTGTTCCCAGTGAAAATCTGTATAAGATAGACCTATTAAATCCTGCGTTTTTCTTTGAACGAGAATGTTCAAAGACCTTTTAAATCCTGCTAAATCGACATTTTTTCGAAACTTTAATCGCGAATATCTCGGAAACGGTAAGAGATAGAACGTTTTTCTTTGAACGAGAGTGTTCCTAGTGAAAATCTGTATAAGATAGACCTATTAAATCCTGCGTTTTTCTTTGAACGAGAATGTTCAAAGACCTTTTAAATCCTGCTAAATCGACATTTTTTCGAAACTTTAATCGCGAATATCTCGGAAACGGTAAGAGATGGAACGTTTTTCTTTGAACGAGAGTGTTCCCAGTGAAAATCTGTATAAGATAGACCTATTAAATCCTGCGTTTTTCTTTGAACGAGAATGTTCAAAGACCTTTTAAATCCTGCCAAATCGACATTTTTTCGAAACTTTAATCGCGAATATCTCGGAAACGGTAAGAGATGGAACGTTTTTCTTTGAACGAGAGTGTTCCCAGTGAAAATCTGTATAAGATAGACCTATTAAATCCTGCGTTTTTCTTTGAACGAGAATGTTCAAAGACCTTTTAAATCCTGCTAAATCGACATTTTTTCGAAACTTTAATCGCGAATATCTCGGAAACGGTAAGAGATAGAACGTTTTTCTTTGAACGAGAGTGTTCCCAGTGAAAATCTGTATAAGATAGACCTATTAAATCCTGCGTTTTTCTTTGAACGAGAATGTTCAAAGACCTTTTAAATCCTGCTAAATCGACATTTTTTCGAAACTTTAATCGCGAATATCTCGGAAACGGTAAGAGATAGAACGTTTTTCTTTGAACGAGAGTGTTCCCAGTGAAAATCTGTATAAGATAGACCTATTAAATCCTGCGTTTTTCTTTGAACGAGAATGTTCAAAGACCTTTTAAATCCTGCTAAATCGACATTTTTTCGAAACTTTAATCGCGAATATCTCGGAAACGGTAGGAGATGGAACGTTTTTCTTTGAACGAGAGTATTCCCAGTGAAAATCTGTATAAGATAGACCTATTAAATCCTGCGTTTTTCTTTGAACGAGAATGTTCAAGAACCTTTTAAATCCTGCTAAATCGACATTTTTTCGAAACTTTAATCGCGAATATCTCGGAAACGGTAAGAGATAGAACGTTTTTCTTTGAACGAGAGGGTTCCCAGTGAAAATCTGTATAAGATAGACCTATTAAATCCTGCGTTTTTCTTTGAACGAGAATGTTCAAAGACCTTTTAAATCCTGCTAAATCGACATTTTTTCGAAACTTTAATCGCGAATATCTCGGAAACGGTAAGAGATGGAACGTTTTTCTTTGAACGAGAGGGTTCCCAGTGAAAATCTGTATAAGATAGACCTATTAAATCCTGCGTTTTTCTTTGAACGAGAATGTTCAAAGACCTTTTAAATCCTGCTAAATCGACATTTTTTCGAAACTTTAATCGCGAATATCTCGGAAACGGTAAGAGATGGAACGTTTTTCTTTGAACGAGAGGGTTCCCAGTGAAAATCTGTATAAGATAGACCTATTAAATCTTGCGTTTTTCTTTGAACGAGAATGTTCAAAGACCTTTTAAATCCTGCTAAATCGACAGTGAAAATCTGTATAAGATAGACCTATTAAATCCTGCGTTTTTCTTTGAACGAGAATGTTCAAAGACCTTTTAAATCCTGCTAAATCGACATTTTTTCGAAACTTTAATCGCGAATATCTCGGAAACGGTAAGAGATAGAACGTTTTTCTTTGAACGAGAGTGTTCCCAGTGAAAATCTGTATAAGATAGACCTATTAAATCCTGCGTTTTTCTTTGAACGAGAATGTTCAAAGACCTTTTAAATCCTGCTAAATCGACATTTTTTCGAAACTTTAATCGCGAATATCTCGGAAACGGTAAGAGATGGAACGTTTTTCTTTGAACGAGAGGGTTCCCAGTGAAAATCTATATAAGATAGACCTATTAAATCCTGCGTTTTTCTTTGAACGAGAATGTTCAAAGACCTTTTAAATCCTGCTAAATCGACATTTTTTCGAAACTTTAATCGCGAATATCTCGGAAACGGTAAGAGATGGAACGTTTTTCTTTGAACGAGAGGGTTCCCAGTGAAAATCTGTATAAGATAGACCTATTAAATCCTGCGTTTTTCTTTGAACGAGAATGTTCAAAGACCTTTTAAATCCTGCTAAATCGACATTTTTTCGAAACTTTAATCGCGAATATCTCGGAAACGGTAAGAGATAGAACGTTTTTCTTTGAACGAGAGTGTTCCCAGTGAAAATCTGTATAAGATAGACCTATTAAATCCTGCGTTTTTCTTTGAACGAGAATGTTCAAAGACCTTTTAAATCCTGCTAAATCGACATTTTTTCGAAACTTTAATCGCGAATATCTCGGAAACGGTAAGAGATGGAACGTTTTTCTTTGAACGAGAGTGTTCCCAGTGAAAATCTGTATAAGATAGACCTATTAAATCCTGCGTTTTTCTTTGAACGAGAATGTTCAAAGACCTTTTAAATCCTGCTAAATCGACATTTTTTCGAAACTTTAATCGCGAATATCTCGGAAACGGTAAGAGATAGAACGTTTTTCTTTGAACGAGAGTGTTCCCAGTGAAAATCTGTATAAGATAGACCTATTAAATCCTGCGTTTTTCTTTGAACGAGAATGTTCAAAGACCTTTTAAATCCTGCTAAATCGACATTTTTTCGAAACTTTAATCGCGAATATCTCGGAAACGGTAAGAGATAGAACGTTTTTCTTTGAACGAGAGTGTTCCCAGTGAAAATCTGTATAAGATAGACCTATTAAATCCTGCGTTTTTCTTTGAACGAGAATGTTCAAAGACCTTTTAAATCCTGCTAAATCGACATTTTTTCGAAAATTAAATCGCGAATATCTCGGAAACGGTAAGAGATAGAACGTTTTTCTTTGAACGAGAGTGTTCCCAGTGAAAATCTGTATAAGATAGACCTATTAAATCCTGCGTTTTTCTTTGAACGAGAATGTTCAAAGACCTTTTAAATCCTGCTAAATCGACATTTTTTCGAAACTTTAATCGCGAATATCTCGGAAACGGTAAGAGATAGAACGTTTTTCTTTGAACGAGAGTGTTCCCAGTGAAAATCTGTATAAGATAGACCTATTAAATCCTGCGTTTTTCTTTGAACGAGAATGTTCAAAGACCTTTTAAATCCTGCTAAATCGACATTTTTTCGAAACTTTAATCGCGAATATCTCGGAAACGGTAAGAGATGGAACGTTTTTCTTTGAACGAGAGTGTTCCCAGTGAAAATCTGTATAAGATAGACCTATTAAATCCTGCGTTTTTCATTGAACGAGAATGTTCAAAGACCTTTTAAACCCTGCTAAATCGACATTTTTTCGAAAATTTAATCGCGAATATCTCGGAAACGGTAAGAGATGGAACGTTTTTCTTTGAACGAGAGTGTTCCCAGTGAAAATCTGTATAAGATAGACCTATTAAATCCTGCGTTTTTCTTTGAACGAGAATGTTCAAAGACCTTTTAAATCCTGCTAAATCGACATTTTTTCGAAACTTTAATCGCAAATATCTCGGAAACGGTAAGAGATAGAACGTTTTTCTTTGAACGAGAGTGTTCCCAGTGAAAATCTGTATAAGATAGACCTATTAAATCCTGCGTTTTTCTTTGAACGAGAATGTTCAAAGACCTTTTAAATCCTGCTAAATCGACATTTTTTCGAAACTTTAATCGCGAATATCTCGGAAACGGTAAGAGATAGAACGTTTTTCTTTGAACGAGAGTGTTCCCAGTGAAAATCTGTATAAGATAGACCTATTAAATCCTGCGTTTTTCTTTGAACGAGAATGTTCAAAGACCTTTTAAATCCTGCTAAATCGACATTTTTTCGAAACTTTAATCGCGAATATCTCGGAAACGGTAAGAGATGGAACGTTTTTCTTTGAACGAGAGTGTTCCCAGTGAAAATCTGTATAAGATAGACCTATTAAATCCTGCGTTTTTCTTTGAACGAGAATGTTCAAAGACCTTTTAAATCCTGCTAAATCGACATTTTTTCGAAACTTTAATCGCGAATATCTCGGAAACGGTAAGAGATGGAACGTTTTTCTTTGAACGAGAGTGTTCCCAGTGAAAATCTGTATAAGATATACCTATTAAATCCTGCGTTTTTCTTTGAACGAG